>PVJL010019187.1:0-14356 GCA_004026885.1 Lyroderma lyra | reverse complement strand
CGGTCCTGCCCAACCAGAACGTAGGGCAGCAGAAGTGTCAACAGCTACAGCCCTGCACCTGGGCCTGTGCTGTGAGTCCCCTGCTGACCTCTGCCTGATTCACTCCAGGCACTGTTTAGTCTCATGCCTCACACACTGGGAGGGCTCAATATGCATTATTAATCTCGTCTTCCTCATAAAAATGATCTTTCCACTGCTTCGTTCCTTAACTTGGTTGGCTAAGCCTGTGGTGTTACAATGTCTGATAAGGGAACTCAGCCTTGTTTTATGATGGTTGGGTTTCAGGCAAGGCCAAAGGTCAATACAGAGTACCCCCAGCTGGGGAGGTCTTCTAAGGGCACATTGAGAATCACAATTCTTTGGTGGCATCTGCAACTAGTCCTCATCAGCCCTGCAGATAACAGCCTGGAGAATGCTGCCCCATGGCAGATAGGACACCCTTTTATGAGATACGGTAGCACAGGGAGTTCTCTTGGTGTGAGGGACCAACAAGGCGGAATCAGGAAGTAAAGTGACCACAACCCAAATCCCAGCTCTACTACTGTGTAAAATGGACATACTGACTTCCCCTGCCCTGGCTAGAGAGCTTAAAGGAGGGAATTCTGTTGGTACCCTGCAACCCCCACTTCCTGAGTGTGGGCCGCTGCTGGCCTCTAGTGGCCACTGGATAAACTGCATGGCCAGTTGGCCTGACGATGGGGCTGTGGGGAAGCCTCTCTGCACTTGTCAATCTACCTGATGCTGGCGTTCTCAACCGTGACAGACCCATACTCCCCTTTCACAAAACTGACGCCAGCTTTATGAGGTCATGAACTGGATGTGTTAATGTCATTTTCGTGGTTTTAGAAACGTGTACTTTCAAATTTTAATTTGCCTGCTAATCAATAATTGTCCAGGGTAGAAAAAACTCTCTCTCTCTGTATGTGAGTTTCTTTTATAGTTATAAGAAATTGGGTTTTTATTAATTGTAGCCAGAGTATGCAGCCTATACAATTTCTCCTTTGGGGGAACTTGGAATATTATTTGTAGCCTAGTTTATAAACAATTTGTAAATAATTTGAGAAGGTATATAGTCTCTGGGGTTAAGTTACAAGCCTGATAATAAAGCCAAAAATTCAATCTTCTTAATATGTGGTTTGAATGTGTCTAAGTGGTGACTGTCTTTTTGTCTATTTTTCCTGGGACATAAGCTATCTATCAGATCTGCACATGTATCTTTTCCAGCAATGGTGTCTTTGTCCCAGTGTCTCAAATCTTCGTCATTCATATCCATCCTCTCTGGTCTCATTGTTTTCCACATGTCTTTCTGCTCTGCGTTCAGGGAGAACTTCCCAAATGTGCAACTACAGCATTGATTGACTTGCCCACAGTGTACTCCTCTACCTTCAATGCAGATTTCATTTCTTCCACTAGATTTTAGTTCTTTGTATTCTGCATTTCAGCAGGCTGTATTATTTTGGGTGTTTCTCATATGACATTGAAAACTCAAAACAGACATTTTCTCATGTTTTCCTGTTTTTGATAGCAATTTGTTTCCAGAAGCATACTGCCACTATTGCCTTTGGAACTGGCAAAAGGAGCCCTAACTGGGCTCTGTACTTCAGAGTCCCCCACATAGAAGATAATTAAATGTATTATGGACCACAGATGCCTCTGTCACTCAAGATCTGGTGCTCAGCACTGGAACAGCACACCCTATCTCTAAACATCCACTCTCTTGACTAACAATGTTCAGGTCCCAGGGAGATGCTTCTTCACATCTTACCCTGCGTCCATGGGGGAAAATGCACCTGCTTCTAAAGGTTTCATGCCAAGTTGATGGGGCCCCCTGCTAGGTCCTACTTCAGAGCAAAGAGAGGCTTTGAGCAGAAAAGCACTCAGGTAAGAGAAAAGACCATTAACAAACTTGTCAGAACTTTCCTCTCAGATAGCCTGAGTGCCATGAAATAATAGTGAAATAAAATGTTTGGTTTTATGTGCATACTGTTGATATAAAATTTTGATATGCATCAATTCAAATTTGTATTTTGTCTTTTGAATAATTAAATACTTTTCATCATTTAAAAAAGCTAACTTTTGGGAAAACATTGGATAATATATAATTAAAATTTTTACATAAATTTATACTTTTATGAAAATATATTTAAATATTTTTTCTTTGATTATAATTGCTTTTAATATTTAAATATTGCTGAAAATCTTGATAATAACAATTTGTGATTTTTGCTGAAAGGGAAATAAAAAACAAATTTTCTGAAATGGTTGTAATCATTCATGAGTTATGTATAAAATTTTGTCATATTTAAAACATAGCTTCATATACATTTCAAAATTTTATCTTTTTAAAGAAATGGATGTCAGAATATGAGTATAGAACATATTAAACAGCTTATTAGTTTTATTTATAACTTGCAGCTATTTAGACATATGATCTAAATATGGCCTTCATTTGCCTTCTTGCCCCACGCTGTGACATTCAGCATTTCTTCATGGGCCCCAGCTTGGGTTTCCCAGGTCCTTAAGTGGGCAGGAGTCCACCAGGGCTCGTGTCTGTCACATTTGGGGAGGTGGGGCTGGAGGGTCCTTCAAGTCTCCCTGTGAGTGCTGACATCATCCCCTCTAAGATTTTAAGCTGCAGGGAGAGCCTCCCCTGGTCAAATTTCCAACGTGTACTCCAGTGCTTTAATTCTGTAGAAATGAGGTTACTTGGGTCACCTGAGGTACCTGTAGATTTTTGGCCACAAATGATTATTCATAAGGTGGTACCCAAAGAATACCCTTCTCCTGAAGTTCTACATCTCAAGCTCCCTTGGCTTCACATCCCAAGATGAAATGTGCTGCTGCCCTAGTGAAAGAAGTCCATAGGTGGATGGTACAGAGCAGCACTGCCCACTTAGCACTTCCTGCCTTCTTTCTGTCAGACTCTGTTTCAGAATGTAGAGTGGCCATCAAAAACACAACTTTCTCTTATCTCATTTTAGCTACAGTTGGTGGAAATGTCTTTCAGACTTCCTTGATTACTAATGACACCGACATGTGTGGCCTTCATGGGGATGTGATAGGTTGTCAGGTCATCATTCCATAGATAGTTAACACCATGCTGACTCTACTAGGCAGATGTCTTTTGGTTGCAAGTGAAAGCAACCCAACTCTAACTTGCTTACACAGGAAAGGACAATTATTGAATTGCAGGATTGCAGTAAAGGCAGGAGTGTGTTTAGATCTCAGAAAAGGTAAACCTTGAGACTGGAAGGCTTTCTGGACTTTGCTTCCTCCTCAAGGAGGCTGATCCTCTCAGATGGTCCATATCCACGATTCCAAACTGTTGGCCTCCAGCCTCTCACCAGCATCCTTCCTGTGAGAAGCTGAGCTGCTTCACTTGGTTTCAATTTAGAATATATACTGTCACCTGGAAAGCACAGCCTTGTGATTGGCAGCCTCCACTAAAACCCCAATGGGGATGGAGCTCCCCCAAAGGTGCTATGTTCCCAGAAGTGGAGTGAGGTGCTAGACAAAACCACCAGTGTTCTCTTCCCTTTCCCACCCAGTGGTTTTTAACATAGTTGTCACCTATCCTTCCAGGCCCATCTGCCATTTCTGCCCGAAACTGCAAAGGGCCTCAAGACAGAACCCATTTACATGAAGACCAGAGCATTTCCAGAAGAGGGATGATGTCACAGAACTGGAGTTCTAGAAGGCAGAAGGTGGTGGTTGGCCCAGCACTCCCATCTTAGAACACAGAGAGCTCATGAGGAAGAGGAGGCTCCTACCCAAACAGTTTTGTTCTGCAGATTCTCACAGTAATCCCTGGGCCAGCTGGTATCTCTGGTCAGAGCGGGATAGAAGAAAAGGAAGCTTTGGAAGAAGAGGTAGGAATGCACTGTCTTTCTAAAGAGGACCCCAAGAGTGGGCTTCATAGGCAGAGGTGGAGCTCCCTGCTTCCTAAGGCTCAGTGACATCTGTCTGAAGGAATCTGTTCTGTTAGGGCAGGGTAGGGTTGCATAAGACATACTTACACTTAAAGTATGTGTTGTTTTCTGAAATTCTAATGTAATGGGGCATCCTGTAATTTTATTTGTTATATCTGGCAACTCTAGGTTGGGAAGAGCAAGCAAAAGAATGATTGCAAGCTCAGGCTAGTATGGAGTGCATCTTAGAAGACATAACAAAAAATTCTGTGAGGAAACAAGGAGATCCAGGTTACCATCTTGTCCAAGTAGAAGCTGCTTCCTGCCTGACTCATGAAGCTGGTGGATGAGGAACTGAGGCCTTTGCCCTTAGGAACATACACCTAATTTAAAGAGAAGGACACACACACACACACACACACACACACACACACACACACACACGGTGGCAGAAATAGCCCCTTTGTTTTCATGGCATTGACTATTTTGAAGAATATAGGCCAGTTATTTTATGAATGTTCCCTCTGTTTGGCTTAATGTGATGTGTCTTCAGGATTTGATATAGGTTATGCATCCCTAGTCAGAATACTACATAATAAATGAGAAGAAAGACTGGAAACAGGCAGGTGAGGAGCAGTGAGTGAGTGAGGACATTTGGCTACTCTCTCCAGATTCCTCAGAGACTCAGAGAAGACCAGCAGGAAGTCTGTGAGACCCTAAGAACCGTGAGCTCTTAGCTGTACCTTCTCCCCTCCAAGGATGACAAGGATGCTATTCATCTCTTTGGTCGGCTGCCTTGTCACCATTCATCAGGCCAAGCTCATTGATCGCTGTGACTTGGCCAAGGTGCTGCAGCAGGAGGACCTCAATGGGTTTGAGGGGTACTCTCTGAGTGACTGTGAGTGCATCTCCTCACACCCCCATAATCATTGCTCCTCCTCTCCTGGTCATGCCTTATGTGGCCATCTTTCTTTCTCTCTTTCATTTTTGAAAGCCAAGTTCAAAAAAGTCCTCTCCAAAAAACCTTTCCCAGCATTCCATATTCATTTAATAGTTATTAACTGAGCATCTGTTATGTACCAGGAACTGTTTTAGGCCCCTTCCCCCACACTGTTCACATTCTGGGGGACAGATAAGCAGTAAAATAACACTAAAATACACAAAACACTCCTGGTGGTGATAAATGCTATGCAGAAGAATAAAGCAGGGGGAGTGATAGGCGACAACTGTTCTAGAAGGGAAAGTCAAGGAAAACCTCTCTGAGGAGGTAACATTAAACAGCACTGTATCAAGTAAAGGACCTGGTCATCCACATGTCTAGGGAAGAGCATTCAGGCAGAGGGAACAGCCAGTTCAAAGGCTCTGTTCTGCTTCGTGGTAGGGCTAGCTCCCTACTGCCCAGAATATGTGCCCACCTGTTTTACACTTTCTCCTTTTATCTTGTTTTGTGGGTTTTTAAAGATACATATCTTCATTCTTATACTATAGGCCTCTTGAAGGCAGTATCCACCTTTGACCCAGCTAATGTCCCTCCCTGGGCTTTGCACAGTTCCTGATACACAGTAGGTGCTTCTGAAGAGCCAGGAGCATGGGGGGACAGATGAACAGGTGAATGGTTATACTGATGGGTTGGGGGATGAACTGAAGAATAAGAGGAGAAGCCCTCAACCCCATCTAGCCTCTTGGGCCTTGTTCTTTTCTTGTATTCCCCATCTTACTTTTTCGTCCATCTCCTTCAGCTTGGTCTCCTCTAAACATCCTCTCCTCTTTGTTGTAAGGGCTGTGCCTGGCTTTTGTAGAAAGCAGCTTCAACATATCAAAGGTAAATGAAAATACAGATGGCAGCTTTGACTACGGCATCTTCCAGATCAACAGCCACTACTGGTGCAACGATTATCAGAGTCACTCAGAAAACATTTGCCACATGGAGTGTCAAGGTCTGGCTGGGGCCCCAGGGTGGGAGAGGTGACAGAGATGACCAGGCTCTACTCACAGAACGTCTCTTACCACTCACAGCCTGGGAATGCCCCCAGAGGGATGCCTCAAAGAATCAGGGAATTACTGTACTGAGCAGAGGGTTTCACTAGTGGCCCTAATGCCTTTCCAGTTAGGAGATTCTGCAGTGTTCTTGAGCAGGATCCAGGAAGGCTCTGCACAGACAGTAGCTGTAGAGCAGCAGCAGCCCCTAATGTTTACTGAGAACATATAATATACTAGGCACATTACATGCATAGCTCATTTCATCTAGCTTTGCGTACAATAGAAACTACAGTGGTTCCACACTTTACAGATGAGCAAACTGAGACTCAGAACCAGTGTTGAATGCCAGACTAGTGTTTTGGAAGCTCAGCTCTAACCACTAAGTAGTACATCTTTGGCCAATGAGCTGACCAAAGGCCACATGCAAACTCTCCACCTCAGAGCTGATCCAGGAGGCTCCACATGTCTGTGACTCTGCCCCTCACCTCCACTTTCATTCTCTGATTAATGTCCTGGTTCTTCACCTAAACGACCTTAGGCAGGACTTTACCCTGTTCTCTGTGCTGCCCATCTTCGCATTTCTTTTCCCTCAAAACTCCCAAACTTTGGGTGAACCACCATCTGCTCTGGCTAGGAACTATGGTAGTAAATAGGACCAAATTTCAATCTTCTTGCTCTTCCTGCCCCCACCCTTGGGCACCACCAACCTACAGCAGCCATTGCAGGGATGTTTAAATGGGCCTATGGGTGGGAAGATTTGCCTTATTTGAAAGTACTCAGCCCCAGCGGGTACATGCCTGGGCAAGGAGTGCCAGTGTCTGCTCCAGTCTTTGGGACTGTACTCTGCTCTCACAGGTATTCTCTTTCTCCTTTCAGAACTGCTGAACCCCAATCTTCTTTCAATTATCCACTGTGCAAAAAAGATTGTGTCCAGAACAGGAGGAATGAAAAACTGGTGAGGAAGACGCTGCAGGACTAAGCTCGTGGGCAGAGCCCCAAGAAGGATGTGGTGACAGAGAAAGGGGCAGTAGGGAAGGACTAGACCATTTCTGCAGTCTAGAGAAGTGTGGGATAGTGACAGGGCTTGGAACTCTGACTCGGAAGACCTTGGGTCTGGTGCTTTCTCTGATATTGTATTAAACAAAACTCATTTGGTCACAGTAATAAAACAACTTGAGCTAGCTGATGGAAAGTTATTCTGAGGGGACATGGTGTCTGGCTGAGCCAACACAAAGGGTGTAGCTGGGCCTCACTCAGGAAGAGAATGGCAGCAGAGCTAGAAATTGACAGCAAGCTTTCCCTGTCAGGTTTCTGCTTCTCTTGGTGCATTTGCTTCACTAGTCCCTGTGCAGACAGGCTTTCCACAGTTCACAAGGCAGACTATGGCTGCCAACATTTATGCTCTAACATCCTAAGCAGTTACTGTGACTGGCTAAGCTCAGTCCCAGTCTAAGCACCTGGGACAGAGAATCTGATTGGATCAGCTTCGACCCTTTGTCCCCACTTGGTTGCAAGCATGGCTGCCGCTCTCTCCAAAACAGCAACATTTTCTATAAAATGTGTGTTGCTCATCAGCTGGGCAGACACCAGAAAAGCTGTCAGCTTTCCATTGGTGGTATTGGGATGGTTACTTAACTTTTATGAGCTTCAAACTGGACATATAAATCATATAAATAGCTGCTTCTGTAGGTGACTGTGAGAATGGAAGGAGTGAAGGGCTTTGCATCCCTAAAAACAGCATGTCAAAGAAGAGACATGATGATGGTTAGGGCTGAGCCTTCTGGAAGGAGAGATGATAGTTATACCTGGGATATTTTGTTTTAGTAACACCCAGCCTTTCAGAAAGAGATAAGAATTTGAAAATATGGAAGCATACTGAATGAGGGAAGAGGGCAAACACCACAGGTAAGAAAAAAACTTAAAGGATGAATCAGAGGGGCCACAGGAAGACAGACGAGAGAGCTGGGAATGAAGAGGAGACAGGGCGCTGCTGTGTTGGAAGACACTAAGAGCTGGGTGTGCACAGAAGCAGCTCTAAGTGGGAAGAAGAACCAGTCTTCTTTTCCCTCTCCACAGGGCAGCATGGAGGATGCACTGCTCAGGCCGGCCACTGTCCTACTGGATAACAGGATGTCAGCTGGGATGAGACAGGGTGCAGGCCTGCTGTGGAGTCATTTCAAAACTCCTCCCCTCCCTCGGGAATTTTTCCTTTATTTTTCCTCTTGCCTCCACTTCATGTTATTTTCTTTCCTTCCCAATTACAAATAAAACTGACCAGAGTCACAGGAATAAATGGTTTTCTAGGGCTTCCTCCTTGTTCCCACCCAGGCCCAGGCCCTTGATTCCTGACTGTCATTTGCACACCAAGAGGACCACAGTGAAGGTATTTTTATATTTTTTGAATTATTAAAACATTGCTTGTGCAAAGAATTAATTTATTCGTTATTAATTCCACATATATGTGAGTACTTAATACAGTAGGAGTGAGCTAGGCATAGAGGAAAACAGATAAAATATAACTATTGTTCCTGAGGAGTTCAGAATCTAGGTGGAGAAGTAGAGACATGTACAAATAATGGACACAATAAATGAATGAATACATACAATGGAGAATAAAATCAGTAATTATTGATTTGAAACAGTTATCATGATCTGGGTAATTTCTCCAAAGCCAACTATTTTGGGAGTAAAAGAAAAAGCTCAGAAGTAGGTAATGAGTGGGGATAAGGGTGAGGTATGTTGAGGTGGAGGAATTGGTGATGGGGTGGAAAAATGGTGCTAGGTGCCAATAATTCAGGGTGCTTTGGGAGAGTGGGCTAGAATCTAGGTGATAGCAAAAGACTTCTCTGGGTAGGATCTGATTTGCTTGGAAGGTGCTGACGTGGAGTAGAACCTGCTGAAGGACAATGCAAAGGCAGAGAAGGGGCAGTGGGAGGAAAGTCCTGCACATAGCCACCATCAGTCAGTCAGTCCTGTCTGACTAAACAGGGCTGTTATCCTGGGCCACTCATGTCCCTACTTCTGAGCCTAAACAGCTTCAGTTATTACATGAGAGATTTGACTATTCAGTGACTCCAAGACTTTTGGATGTCACACACCAGCAAAATATTATAAAAAACCAAGCAAGCAAACAAAAACAAAAAAATTAAGACTGTAATAAGATTTTCAACTTTATATTTTAAAGTCCAAGTAAGAATATTAACCAAATATAACTATTAATATGATGTTAAGTGTGATTATGCTACAGCATGTGAAAACTCTTAAGGTTTTCATTTAAGGTATTTTACCCAGCTCTTAGCATCTTGTATATATCTTATATGAAATATTTTCCTAAAGAACCTTTCTGTGAATCAGGGGTTAAGTTAGCAAAGTAACTTCTATAAGAACATATTAATTTACTACATATAGGATGTTTTTTAAAAGGGGGAGTAAAAAATGTGTTTCATGGCATTGAGAACTTTATTTGGGACTAGATTTCTGATTATTTAACTCACCCAAAAGTTGTGCAGTTTGCTTTGAAGGGAATACAGTAAAGAAAGAAAATGTGGTTATGTTCTGAAAAAGTATTTGAAGTTTTTTCTGTGCAAAATAATTATTTTAATTCCATTTCAATCAAACCATTAGTCAAGGAAACTACAACCTTCTCCAAGTTTTGGGCTTTAAGAAGTCCAGCTTCCTGTGAAATGTTAAAGGAGGATGCAGTGTTGATGATAAAGATTTCAGAAACCTGCTTATAACAACAGGTACATCCCTGATCTTACAATCAATCCCATTAAAACAAAAAACAAAAACCTAAACCTTGCTGTGTGCCACACACTGGGAATCAGATGAAGTCCCTATCCTCTTGAAGTTTACATGCTAGAGCTCATTCCAGGCAATGAACAAGGACTAAAGTAGGATTATAGGAAGGCTGTGAAGGAAGAAAACTGGGTGGTAATTACAGTATTTCAAGAAAATAATTTACCGTGCGCTGGCTTTAACATCCCAAGTGTCTTTTCTATGTGTGCACACGTGACCTCTGAGAAGTGGCACTAGAGTAATGGGTGTGCTGAACCAAGGTGGGGAGGGGGACGTTTCCCCATGCCATCCTAAAGGGCTACTCACTGGGTTTCAGACCCTCTTTCCTAGAATTGATAGCCCACCCTCTGAGACCTGTTCTACAGAAGTTTTGGAGTTTTGAATCGCTGATTCAGTGGTGGCTCCTGTCTAACAGAGTGGCTGAACTTCTAGTTCAACAGGAGGCTTTAGTTCTATCTCCAGGATCTTCTCCACATGAGAAACCTCCAATCCAGCAGGAGCACAGGCCAGCTGCCCTGACCCTTGAAGAGGGTGACCCTACCTCAACCCTGGAGAGCCAGGCTCATTACCCACAGGACTCTGAGGCTGAACCTTCTCCACCCCAGCTCAGGGCCCCAGCTCCATTTCTAGACACCTCGGAGGTGGGTGACCCTCCTGCAACCCCACCGGAAGCCCAAAGTCATCACCCACAGGCCCCTGAGGAGACTGGACTTTCTTCCACCCAGCAGGAAGCATCTCCGCAGCCCCCTGAGGAGAATGAATCCCCCCCAATCCCACAGCAGGACCCTCCTCTGCAGCAGAGCAGAGCTCCTCCAGAGTACCCAGAGGTGACACCTGCTCCTCCAGTGCAGGGACAGAGTCAGGACCCGTACCTCACGGAAGCCACAGTTCCACCCCTGGACCTGCAAGTCACCCTCCGTCAGACCGCTGAGGCATCCGAAATGGCGGAAAAGAGTGAACATCTGTGAGCCCTGCACCTGCAAGGACGAGACGCTGTCGGGTAGGGGTCTCGGCCCGCAGCAGCGGCTCCGCACAGTGCCCGTGCCCAGTCCCGACAGCACGGTCCCGTCCTGTAAGAATTTCCATGCTCGTTGGTTCTCTGCACCTGCTGGGCACGGCAGCCTTCTCCTCCGGGTCTTCCTGGGCCTCCCTCATCTCCCCAGCCCACGTTGCCTGACTTTGTGTGTTAACCTTTTGCTGGTCAGCTATTCCTTATCTTCATTCTCCTTCTTAGCATTGTTTCCCCTTTCTCCAGAATATGAGTGATGGATTAGAAAAGATTTGTAATGCAGGAGGCATCAACTGTTTATCGTGAGTTTCTGGATTCATCTTAAATGACAGGAAGAAGTAATGAAAAAATTAGAGCTAGATGGTGTTAGAAATAAATTAATACTCAAATGATGTGCTATAAATAGAACTCTACTCTTAAAATTTAGTTACTTTCAAAAGATTGTCACAGTACAGTATATATTGGGGGCTGGACTCCTTTATTTGGGGCCAAATATTTTTAATGGAAAAAGCGTAATGGCTTCAGGAGACATTTGCCATAGGGATATATAAACTTAATTGTATCTCTTTGCAAAGGCAGGTTGCCAAGAGAAGATGCCACTTCTTGAATTTCAAGCCATTTCATCATTTGTATGTTACTGAGGTGTTTATAGGTTGAAATAATTTCTCCTGCATTAAATAAGATTGTAATAAGTCTGAGGTGGACTGACCAAGAATTGAATGATAGAGTTAAGCTTCAGGGTTCTTCACTGGCATAGGCCCCTTTGAAGGCCTGGAGAGGGGCCCTAGAAATTTCTATATTCATTATTTTCTGTGTTGTTTTTTTTATTAAGATTTTCCCAAGTAGGTGAGGGTTCAGGCTCCACAGAACCTTAATTCACTGCTGGGTTTCAGGTAATTACAGCTCAGTAAGTTTTTTGGATGAAGTCTCTATGTTATTGACAAATAGCAAGTGAACAAAATAGCAGTGTGGTAGAGTCTGTTTTGAATGTGAAATCCACCGCACAGACATGCCAGGAGGTTTGTTAATAAAGCATGACTTTTTGAATGGTAGTAAGTATCATACATGCTTCAGACGAAATTAGGAATGAAATATATTATGGAAAACCAACAGTGGTAGATAATCCTAAACACTAAGTATACTTTCCCACTGACTTTAAGGTGCTTCTCCTTAAGTCACCTATACAGATCCAGGCTGATGGTTCATTGCTTCTGACAATAATAAGCTCCATAATTTTAGAAAAGTAAAACCTCTACAATGTAGAAAGGTTCTACCTCATCCAGGTGGAGCACATTCACATCCTGGCTTCTCTGAGGCACATGAATATTGTGCCAAGGACACTAAGGAAACTCGAAGCCTCATCCCTGTTGAATTATTTACCACACCGGTGAGAGTATCAAGAAGGTCAGTGTGGCCACACTATGAAGGCAAATTGAGCTGTGGTCACAGAGACGCCCTAATGCTCCCCTAGTTCACTAGCATTGGTTTCAGTGTTACATAGCTGTGAACACACAGAAGTTTACACACGTCAGGGTATCATCATCACTGTATGGAATGGACATCTCATTGCTCTGCTTTTCCTTTCAAGCTTTTTGGTTAGGCTGTGTATTGCCCTCAGCATTCTGTTACCTGGTGCCTCAACAGCTGCCCTGTTACAGCATTTACCTGTAATTGTCTTTAAAAAATGTCCCCTGAGGAGAGGCTTTTAGTATTAGGAAGCTCTCAGTCAGCTTTTATTACACATAAATTAGTCTTTCAGGTGAGGTTTTAAGAGAACCAGCAATGAGTTCCCTGGTGGTGTAGTGGCTAGGCTTCGGTGCTGTCAATCCTGTGGCCTGGGTTTGATTCCCAGTCATGGAACTACCCACATATAAAACAAACAAACCAAAAAGCAAACAAACAAACAAACAAAAGAAAACCAGCAGGCAGGTAAAATGACGGTTCTTTGTGGGTGAGGATTTGAAGGAACTCTATCTCTGCTGTGCTACCTCTGGTCCTGGGGAAGTGGGCTACTTTTCGAGGTTGCCACTGGGGTGGAGAGCTTCAGGTCCAAGATGAGTTAAAGCAACACAGATCACTGTTCTTACAAAAAGTAATAATTTTTCTTGAATAAATGCTCCCTGGATTGCTGTAAGCCTGTTGGTTATATTTCCAGAGTTTGAAAAAGTTGATCCTGAAAATTTTTGTTGGTTGTTTTTTATTGCTTTTTTTAGAGATGAGTTTTCAGATGTCTTTATTCCACTATTTTCACTAATTTGCATACTACAACATGGTGTTAAATCTCTAAATTCTCAATGACAATAGGCTAATTAAATATTTAATCCAGGGAGATGATTAGGGAAAAGGAAATAAAGGAGAAAATGTAATTTTCATAGAGGATCTCCCAGATGGGTGCATGAAATTTGAAAAAGTATTTCTGTACTTAGTGGTCTCAAAATTAAGGTAACAGCCATTGTAAACCCCTTTTCTTCACATAGGTTAAACACAAGCTTTGGAGTCAGAACTGAGTTCAAATTCTAGCTCTGCTTCTTACTAGTTTGATGACCTAGGACAAATTATGTAACCTCTCTGTGCTTCAGTTTCCTCACTTACAAAATGGGATAATAAAATATCTACTACGTAAGGTTATTGTGAGGACTAAATGTGAAATGCTTATCACAGATGCTGAATAGATAATTAAATGTGATCCTTATCTTTATATTATTCTGCAAAAGTACACAAATTATTCTGTTTTAAAATTAATTAATAATAATAATAATAATAATAATAATTATTATTATTATTATTTTGGTTCCCTGAGCAGGGATTGAACCCAGGCCACCATGGTGAGAGCGCAAAAGCCTAGCCACTACACCACCAGGGAACTTTTTTATTTTTATTTATTTTTTTATTGTTAAACTTATTGGGGTGACATGTGTTAGCAAGAATTACATCGGTTCCAGGTGTGCAATTCTACAGTGCATTATCAACTTGTACAACAAGTTCACCACCTAGTGTGAGTTGTCTTTCCATCACCATATATTTAGCTTCCTTTCCTTCCTCTCCCAAACACTTCCCCTTCTCCCATCCCCTCCTCACTTGTCCCCAAATAAACATTAAACTATTGATTGTGTCCATGGGTTATTTGTTTGTTCATTTTTTCTTTGTTGCTTTCAGTTTTATATTCCATATGTCAGTGAAGTCATACAATTTTTGTTTTTTTCTGTCTGGCTTATTTCACTTAGCATGATGATCTCCAGGTCCATCCATTTTGTTGCAAATGGCAATATTTCATCTTTCCTTATATTCCATTGTGTATATGTACCGCAGCTTCTTTATCCAGTCATCTCCCGCAGGGCACTTTGGTTGTTTCCATGTTTTGGCCACTGTGAACATCATTGCAATGAACATTGGGGCATGTTACGTTTTTGTGGACAAAGGTTTTCAAGTTTGGGAGGTAGATCTCCAGAAGGGGGATTGCTAGGTCAAATGGTAACTCCATTCCCAATTTTCTGAGGAACCTCCACACTGCCTTCCACAGTGGTTGTACCAGTTTGCACTCCCACCAGCAGTGTACCAGAGTTCCTTTTTCTCCACATTCTCTCCAGCACTTGTTATTCCTTGTCTTGTTGATAATAGCCATTCTCACAGGTGTGAGGTGGTATCTCATTGTGGTTTTGAT
>PVJL010019186.1:0-14325 GCA_004026885.1 Lyroderma lyra | reverse complement strand
ATTATTGTTTTCATGAAGTTCAAAAGTTCCTGGAAAACCTTGTGCTTTTAGTCTGCCTTTGTTGAACTTTTAACGAGAAGTAGGGAGGTACAACAGAATACCTAGTACACTTGTAATCAGAACTCAGTTTGGGTCTTAATTTTGCTACTTATTATGTACATGTTTGGGGATAAGTTGTCTAGCCTGTTTACAATAAAATTTATTCATCTACAAAATAAAAAAAATAAAAAAAGACAAAAAAGAAAATTATCAGAGTTCCCTGGTGGTGTAGTGGCTAGGCTTTGGTGCTGTCAACGCTGTGGCCTGGGTTCGATTCCCAGCCAGGGAACCACCCACCTTGCCTTGCCACAAGGATAGTGACACCAATGTACACAGCCAGAGCAGAAGTTTGTTAGGAAAAATGAGTTCAGAAAAACACTTCTACTCCGGTGCTGTCTTGGTGCCTTTGCTATGTCATCTAGGTCTTTGTCACTGACAATGGCACTAATAATACCTACTGAATACTGTGCTCTTGTTCTTTTAATCTTTAAAACAGTCCTATGAGATACATACAAGATCATGGCTAGCCAGTGGTAGAGTTGAGGTTTGAACCCAAGTCTCTCAGACTCAGATGTTCACTCTCCTGACCTGGACTGGCTACCTAGCTTGAACGGCCAATGCAAAATGAAAATGTGAGAGCCCTTGTTAGAAATTATTAATATTTTGAAAATGGTGATAGGAGGATAGTAAACCAAGAATGGTGCCCTTCTAAGCACAGGGCCCTATGCCACTACATAGCTTGTGCCCCCATGAAGCTGTCCCTGCTCTTACCCATACCGTTTCCCTCCATTGTGTCCTTCATCCCCATGCCTCAACCTAATTCAGCAAATACGCTGTCCAAGCCACGGCTTTGGTATAAGAGGTCCTGCATGGATTCAAGACAGATGCACTCCAGTTTGGAGACAAACAGCATTTATTTCTCAGTGAATTCTTTTACATGCTGAGATTTCACATCATGCTCAACAGCAGAAAATATCCTATAATTTTATGAGTTCTGAAAATCAAGCTTTCACTTTGGTTGACCCCTAAGATGTCCGTTTTAATCACTCTGTTTCCCGCCTTTAAAAAAAAATAGCTATTTCCCATTGCGATTTTAAGTATACGCATATAACATCACGGTGTCATGCATTGCTCCTTCCCACTGTGATTATTTGCAGCTGCTTCACTCTAATGATGGAAAAAGGCCTCAGATCCTTTAATTGTAGGGTCCTGATTAATGAACTCTTTGCCTCTCAGGATCTTCTTTTGAAGATCTTTCCAAACCTTTCATTTGGCACCTTCATTCAAATGGAATGTCTGAAGCTTGGTGGATGGCATGTTGTAGTGTAAACTTTTTACTGTTCAACACACCCTGAGAACAAAGGCAGTCTGTCTGCCACGGGTACAGAGTAATTGGGACATGCAGCTTACTTTTCTAGGGACAGGAATGGGCTGAGTGTATATGTGGTGGGGAAGAGTTTGGAGGTGAAAGACCAAAGGCAGAGGAAGCATAATCTCTGCCCCCGGCGGAGACTGCCATGTAATTTGATGACAAGCCCTACTCCCCCACCTTTACATGCTTTTTATTGTGATTTCCTTTTCCACAAGAACTTTTGGCTGTTGTTATTTTTAATATCTTCCTAATATGGGGCAAGAAGGAAGAAATTACAGGATACCCCCACCTGAGACTCTTCACACTTTAGGACTTAAATGTGAACTCTTTCAATTGATGCCTCCCTACCTGGATACCTGGATAAGATTGGATGAGATTATTGGTAACTTGTATACTTACCATGAAAAGAAGCCACAAGCAAGTATCTAAAACTGTAGTTCTCAATCAGACCCACTATCTCCGTTTTGTAATGAATCATCCCCTTCACTGTCCTTGTCCTGAAATGACACTTATAATATAACCTACCCACATACACAAAAATATTAACATAATGTTCTAAGCACAGTATAAAGGAAAAATAAAAGTAGAGTCAGGGTTCAGGTTCAAATAATTATAAGTTTTTCACACACATCAGTGCCCTGAAGGACGTTTTAAAGTTGGGCAGGACAATTGCTTTTGCTTTATGGAAGTCTTCCACACATCTGTCAGTCCTGGCCCCCACCCACCAAATATCAGTTAGCAGGCCTTGCGTCATTGCGATAACGAAAACGCACCCAAAGCTCCCAGAACACGTTCTAAAAGGCAGTGCTGCCCCCCAGGGAAACCACTGGTCTGAGTAAGAGTGCCTCTGGATTGAATCGCTTTTGATTTTCCCTTGGGTAGGATTTCAGCGAGCAGGACAAGATATTCTTGCCACACTCTCAGGCTAAGAGTTCTAGGGCCTGGCCAGCCTGAATCAACAAGCATGCATTTTGTATTTGTACAGAACTATCTTTAGGCCACTAGCTCTAAAATAGTTCTCTCTCTCTCTCTCTCTCTCTCTCTCTCTCTCTCTCTCTCTCACACACACACACACACACACACACACACTATTTTCACCAAGGTCTGTGACCATGTAGAATTCTGAGGTTTTGGTCAGGGAATGGCCATGCCATGCAATGAACTGATGGTCATGTATAGTGAAAAGAAAAGAGCATTATTTTGTGCTGTATTTGAAATTTAAGAAAGTAGAAATTATGGTTGTGCCAATGTGGTAAATTGCTAAGAAAAGCCGGTTGGCTTTGCACCTGTTTCCTGGCCCTCTCCCACTGTCAGCTTGGATGAGAGGAGACTGACTTGTAAACGGTTGTCCCTGGCCAAGGACAGGGACTGGTGTTTGTGTGCCTCTCGTCCTCCCTGCCCAATACAAAACTGAAGCCCAACAGGAACCCAGAATGAATGGGAGGCCCCTCACCGCCATGCCCTTTGGCGCAGACCCCCAATTGGGATTCATCAAAATATTTCCCAGGCACCTGTAAAGGTACTGTGTTCTGACCAAGAAGGAAAAGAGGACAAAAGGATGTTGTGGAGACGTCTGTGAGTCACCCTCCAGCATGTACCAGAGGTCAGAATTTTGCTGCCAGAATAAGCTAATATTTGAGTGGAAGGTGAGTTCTAAACAGTTTAAGGGAAACTCAAACAGCAAAATCCCTCTACACCATGACTAGGGTATAGCATCTGCCCTTCTTACGTTATTCTCATCCAAGAGCACATTTACTAGTTAACCCCAGGCATGGTTTCCGGGTGGCACACTTCTCATATGGGCCATTAAGAATAAAGTGGGTTTAAATCAACGGGTGGGGCACAAGAAACTTATTCCAAGAGGAGAAACCATTCCTTTATGTATATATGAGGGGCATCCAGAAAAAATCCAGCCATAAGTTCCTTTATTTTTCATATTACATAGCTGGATCCTTTCCGGACAGCCCTCGTATTCATTCCATTCCTTCTTCAGCTTAAATACACTTATGTCACATTGCATGTGGCCTCAGCTCCCTAATCCCTCTGGCACTTTGAGTTAGTCACTTGATCCTGTTGAGATAAATTATGATCATAAACCTTGAGTTGGCTTATGACCTTAATGCTGCTGGCCGTCGTGCTATATTTCCCCGATCCTTTTATTGTCTCACTCTCCCAGGTGGCATTTCATACTTTCTCCTCTGTCCACAAGCCTCCATGACCCACTCACCATCCATTTTCATTCTCTGTTCAGGACCTTGCTTCCTATTCGACTGAAGAAATAGAATGAAACCGAAGAGAATTCCCACGCACACGCATCACCTGTATCCGTGCCCCTGCCTGTACTTCCTTCCTTTCCATGGCTGTAGATAAACTCTGTGCCCCTCGAAAAGACCACGTGCTCTGCTTGCAGACTAAATGCCACTTACTCTCACCTGCTCCAGGACTTCACTTCAGTAATTCTCCTTTCAATTCTTCCCTTTTTACTGGATCTTTCCCATCAATCTACAGACATTATTTTTCCCACCTTTGAAAACCCCGCTCTTGACCCCACTTCCTCCTCCAGCTCCTACCTTCATTTCTTTCTTTTCTAAAGTTTGCTGTATTCACCGTCTCCAATATCTCCCTTTCCATTCTCTCCTAAACCTAATACAATCAGGTATTTATCCAATTCACTCCAGTGAAATGGCCCTTATCAAGGTCACCTTGACCACCCTGTTGTTATACCCAATGGCCAAGTCTTAACCTTGATCTTCCTTGATCAGTTAGTAGAATATGACACCTCTCTTCCCCTTGAACCACTTTTCCACTTGGCTTTTTGAAGTGGACTTACCTGGTTTTCTCTCTTACCTCTCTGGCTGCTCCTTCTCAATATCCTTCATTGGGTTCCTTGGTCTCTGTAGCCACAAAAATTTGGAGTATGCCGAGATTCAGTCTTTAGACCTCTTCTCTCTTCTACCTTCACTCACTTATTTGGTGATCTCATTTAGTCTCGTGGTTTTAATTTTTTGTTGTTGTTGTTTTTGTTTGGTTGGTTTTCTGATGGTTCTCTGGCTGGGAATCGAACCCAGGTGGTGGCGTTGAGGTCGCCAAAGCCACTATATCACCAGGGAACAAAGTCCCGTGGTTTTAAGTAATATCTAGTCTATGTTGTGTCCAGCCTACATTTCTCCTCCAAACTCCAGAGTCACGTATCCAGCTGCCTCCTTACTCTCTCCACTTAGATGACTAACAGACATTTCCAATTTAACAAGTCCAAAAGGGAACCCCTGACTACCTACCTCCTGCTGCTACCATGCCGCCAAACGGTTTCTCATCTACTCTTCCCCAAGAGCTCGGGCCAAACCTTGAAGTCATCCTCATGACTTTCTCTCACACCCCAGATCTGATCTATCAGTTTAACCTTCAACATATGTCCAGAATGTGACCACTTCTCACCGCTTCTACTACTGCCCGGCTCTGTCTCTCCTAAATTAGTATAGGAGCCTCCCAACTAGTCTACCAGCTTCCAATTTTGACACGAAATCAGAGTGATATTGTTAAAACACAAATCAGAGAGTCACTCCTTTGCTAAATAACCCTGCAATGATATTTTAGTAAATCTCAACTCCTAAAATCCTTTAAAGCTCTGCATGCTCTATTCCCTGCCCCGCCCCCCTCCAACTTCATCCCTTGTCGTTTTCCGTCTTGCCCGTTCCATTCTAGCAGCACTATCCCCACCCTTTGCTGTTCCTTGAACCTTCCAGGCACCTCCATGTTTTTGTACTCACAGCTCTAGCATATTCCTCCCCCAGACACAACTCATTCACCTCTTTCCTCAGATGTCACCTTCTCAGGGAGCCCTTCCCTTTTTACCCATCTGTGATTATTCATTTTATGTATTAACTTGCCTTGCCCATGTGGTGCCCAGACCCTTGGTCAAACATTATTCTGGGTGTGTCTGTGAGGATCTCATTCTGAATGAGATAAACATTTAAATTGGTAGACTGTGAAACAGATGGCCCTCCCAAATGTGGCTGGGCCTCATCCTACCAAGTGAAGAACTAATTAGAACACAAAGGCTGGAGTAAGAGGGAACTTCACCAGCCTGACTGCAGGGCAGACACCCGTGCCCTTGGACTGGAACTTATATCCTTGGCTCTGCTGGTTCTCAGGCTTCAGACTCAGACTGGCGCTATACTGCTGGCTCTGCTGGCTCTCTCATTTGCTGACTTCAGGTCCTGGGACTCCTCAACGTCTATAATCACATGAGCCAATTACAATTTCTTTTATGTATGTATTAGATAGACACTCATGGTAACCACTTTGAGCACCTCTTGTAATTGCAGAAGTCAAACATGACTTGTACTCATCTTTCATGATCAGTATAGATTGAGTATTACAATTTTAATACAGTTTTTTTTCTTTCTTAAAATGTGTATACATTTTTTGGCACCCTCTGTGTACGTGTGTGTGTGTGTCCTATTGGTTGTTTCTCCAAAATTGCAACTCCCAAGTACCCCATTTTCCCTCCTTGCTTTTTTTCTGTAGAATTTATTACTATCAGAACATATTTTTTTCTTTTGCCTTTATCTGTCAACCAAAATGTGAACTGCACAGGAAATCATTTTTGTCAGTTTTATTCATTGTTATATTCTAGCACCTAGAAGAGTACTTGCCATATATAAAGTACTAGATAAATATTTATTGAATGAATGAATGCCTACTCTATGCAAAGCATCAGCTTTAGGTGCTGGTGAAACAGATGAATGAAGTTAAGTTACTTAACACCATGTACTTCTGGTTCATCATCTATAAATTGGGATAATAAATACACATCATGGGACTGTTGTGGGGATGTGGGGATTAAATGACTGAATATTTATGTAGTGGTTGGAATAGTACCTAGTAGTACAGTACTATACTATAGTAAGTGATATATATACACACACACATACACACACACACACACACACACACACACACATCCCTACCCTTAAGAAGCTCACATATAATGAAGAGAAAAACAGTGTGCAGAGCATGCAGTGGTAGGACAGAAAATAGGAAGGGTCAATTTCCCCTTAAGGTCAAGGAAGCCTTCACAGAGAAGGTGATATTTAATGTGAATTTTGGAGAATGAAGAGGTATTTACTAGGCCAACAAGAAGGGATTCCAGGCTGAGGACACAGAAGAAATGTTTGAATCAGGAGATTCAGAGGTAAAAATAAATCTTTCCTCCTACCCTCCAGGAAGTGATGATCCATAGTTGTCTGAGTAAATCTAGCTTGTTTTTCTATTTTATACTTTAATTTTTTCATTATGTAAGGGAAGGTGTTTTTAACACTGAATATTAAATTGTAATCATCTTACTGTGTAGGAGAGAAAGTTTTGGAGAAACTTACACCCTGGAGAAATGGTTATTCCACTCTGATGCACGTGGTGAAAAGAACCTGCTAGCATTGTTACCTTAATATTCTTGAAAGAATCTTCAAGTTTCTTATCGTCAATTGATATTTCCAATATCTTACCTGCTGAAATGGGCATTGCTAACAATTTTGTTTAAAAGTATTACATTAGAATTCATCTGTTTGTAAAAAGCCCTCTGATTTCAATTTTACCATACGCTGTGTTCATTTATTTTATTAGTTAACTAAAAGTAGGTTTTATTTATAGGTACATTGTGAGAAATGCTATCACTAACTATTATTTTAAAAATAAAACAACCCGGGAGTTCCCTGGTGGTGTAGTGCCTAAGGCTTCAGCGCTGTCAACGCTGCGGCCTGGGCTCGATTTCCTGCCAGGGAACTAACTACCCACATAAAAAATTAAAATAAAACAACCCTAATGTTCATTTAAATGTTTTCCAAGAGACATTGTTTTCTACATTTAAAGTGTTATATAGGGACATTGTTTCACAAACCTTTGACTAAGTCTGTTCAAGTGAATGATCTAAAAATCAGTAGGAAAGGGACCTTACAGGGAAGTAAGTGGTCAAGAGGTCACCTGGGGAAGGCAGCAAGCTCAGCAGTATGCATTGAGCACCACAATCAGATCCGGCCAGTATTCAGAATCTGACCCAGAAACTCACTCCTGCCCAGTGTCCTGGGTACAAGCCTCAAGAGACTGACTCACACACAAGAGACAGAGGTAAACACCCAAATGCCACTTTATTCATTTACAATGAGAAGTGAAACTCTCACATGGAGCAGAATACTCTCATTGGCATAATTAGAGCATCTTCTCCTTGAAGTCAAGGCAAAAAGAGGAAAAGTCATACTCAGATGATACTTTACTAATTTGCCAGGGGACAGAAACCTTAATTTCTACATGATATGTGCATTTTCTCCCTAAAGAAAGCCTAAAGGAAAGTCAAATCGTAATCAGAATGTTGCTCAGCAGAAAGAATAAAAACAGATACTCAAATATATGGAACTGTATTGTTAATAAAAGACCCTATAGCAAATAGAATACACATCTTCAAAGATATCCACATTTTCATACTCAGAACTTGGGATTACCTTACATGCCAAAAGGGACTTCCTGGGCGTGATCACATTAAGGATCTTGAGAGGGGAAGATTATCCTGGATTATCGGGGGGGGGCCCAATAAAATCACAAACATCCTTATAGGAGGGAAATGATGGCAAAAGCAAGAGATTGGAGTGATGTCGGAAGGGATCTATGAGCCAAAGGATACAGGCCACCTCTAGAAGCTGAAAAGGTCAAGAACGTATCTCTCCCCCTGAAGCCTTCAGAAGGAATACAACACTGCTGGTGCCTTGATTTTGGGGGGTGGGGGTTGGGACGGTAGTTCCCTGGTTGGGGATCGAACCCAGGCCATGGCATTAACAGCGCCAAAGCCTAGGGGTTCACCACTAGGGAACCCCTGACGGTGCCTTGATTTTAAGCTCAGTGAGACTTCCGAGCTCCAGAACTCTTCTCGAATAAATTTGCATCATTTTAAGCCATTAGGTTATAGTAATTCATTACACAGCAGAAGAAAACTAATACTGACTCTGAGGTATTTTAGGATTAGATTCAGCGGTAACTGATCGAACTCCCTAAAAAACAGTAGCTTGAACAAGTTATACTTGAACAAGTTATTATCTCATAAAAATAAAGTCCAGATTAAACAATTTGATACTGATAGAGCAGATCCACCATTTCCAGGTACCCAGGCCGCCTCTATCTTGTTGCTCTGCCATCCTTAACACATGATTTCAACACCAGCGTTCAATGCAGCTGCTTAATCTTCAGCCATAACAGACACGTTCTAACCAGCAGAAATAAGGAAAAGGTAAAGGGGAACCTGCCCTTTCCTTAGCAGGAAATTTACTGAAAGCTGCACACACCATGTTAACTTGCATTCATAGACAAACACCTGATCATACCCACACATATTTACAAAGAAAGCTGGGAAATATAATCCTTATTCTGGGTGACTTTGTGCCCAGTGAAAAATAGAGTCCTATTCCCAAAGAAAAAGTAAAGAAAAAACATAGAGACCACTTATAACACCTGCCACAGCATCGATTTCAGTTGAGATTATATTACGAAAACATCAAAGTCCTCAGTAACCCATTAGGTGTCACCCCTGCATCCATCTCCATGAGAAACAGAAATATGCAAGCTGAGACTTCCTTTCCGCTGCTCTGAGATTAGATGGGTACTGCCAGTTTTGCCTCTATTTCTTTATCTAGAAATAGAGGGCTAGTTAATCTTTTTTTTTTTTTTTTTACTGATACCTTTAGAAATATTAATATGTCATCAATCAAGTTATTGACATTTTAGCTGGCTCAAGCCGGTCTCTTTCAGGTAATTACACATTTTTCTGCCATGATCCTATAGTTTGTTCTCAGAGGGTGATCTCATTTCTTCATTCACAAGTCCTTGGAAGGTACTTCTCCGTGGCCCCAAAGGACAATAACAAAGTATAAAGGGAAAACCTCTGCCACTAGGTTAAAGCCTGGAGCCAATAGGTAAGTTTCACTCTCTTCTCTGGTTGCTAATCAAAACCAGCCATTGCAATTACAGAGCTGCCTGAAATTTGTTCCAAATTGAGCAAAGTGTGAACGTGTGAAGTGGACAGTTAAGTATAAATCTAACAGCAATACTTGAAAGACAACTGTACAATTTGCTTTTGAAATTCTTTTTGGTTAGAGTCAGGGCTAATGTAACAAACAGGTAAAGCGAATACCTGTGCTCTTGGAATTACAACGTGGTAGGTATATTTAATTAATATCCCCATTTCCCTAATAAAGAAGTGAGGTCTAGAGAAATTGGGCAATTTGTCCAATGTTAGGGCTATTAGATATCAGGGTAAGAATTCAAACCTCTTAACTAGAGTCTGGGATTTTTTTTTTTTTTTTTTTTTTTTTTTTTTTTTGCGCAAGTGGGGGCGTGGTGGGGTTAGTTCCCTGGCTGGTGATCAAACCCAGGCCACAGTGTTGACAGCGCCGAAGCCTAGCCACTACACCACCAGGGAACCCCACATCTGGGATCTTAACCATTACACCATTGATATTGTTAAAGAAATATAGAGAATGTCCTCACTGTAAAATATTTCCCTATTAGTTTTTAGGATGCCTGAAATTTCATATATTCTTTTGCTCTTAAAAGCAAATATAGGAGTTCCCTGGTGGTGTAGTGGCTAGGCATCGGCGCTGTCAACACTTCGGCCTGGGTTCGATTCCCAGCCAGTGAAATACGCACATTAAAAAAATAATAAAAATTTTTAAAAAAGCAAATATGGGGGGAAAGGGGTGTTTCCCTGGTGGTGCAGGGACTAGGCTTCCGCACCCTCACCTCCACGTCCCAGGTTTGATCCCCACTCAGGGAACCAAAAAAAAAGCAAATATTCTGGGAAAAGTAAAGCTAACTCTTTAGAGAACCCAAGGTGGATAATCATCATGTTCTTTCCATCTCCATGACCAGCACCTTATATTTCAGGTCACCATCATTTCTCACCCGGATTACTGCAATAGCCATTCTGCTGGTCTCCATACTTCCAGGATTGTTTCTTCTAATCTGTTCTCCACATTACAGCTAGACCAATCTTCCCAAACTGCAGATCTGACTCTGTCATTCCCCTGCTTAAACTCTTCTAGGGACTCTTGCTGTCAACATGATCTACACCAGTGGTTCTCAATTCAGCAGGCAAAATGTTATATAATAAGCAATTTTCATCATTCCCCTCCCCCTTTACTATTCTAAAATGAAATTCATAGAGAAAGTTGGTGGACTCGGCCTAAAATGACTCCTGAACTGCCATCTTATTCATTTGACCTCTCCCTCCCTTCCCTTGTCTTAGCGGGGCTCAGCTCAGGGAAAGCGAAACCTACCCCTGGCCAATCAGAAGTAGCCACCTGTACTTCCTCCGTGTTTGCCTACCATAACCTCCTACCGGTGTCTCTTCCCCTTCCAAGAGCCGAGCTGCTGTTCTCTCCTTGCGAGACAGCCCGGCAGGTCACTTACAGAAGCTTGTTTCTACCGCCTGGTGTTTTGGCTCTTTTCTATCGAAAGTAAGCTATGCACATACACCATTTTTAAATAAATAAAAGTAATTAACATAAACAACATTAGTTTTGATACGGGTCCAACAGAAGAGCCGCCCCCTTACTATCAACTCCTTTTCCCTACTTCTTCAGCTTTCAGTTTCACTTCTTTCCCAGTCCATAGTCTTAATCATCTTCTCAATCAACCTTCCCTGGCTTTTAACCTTGAATAATAAATAGACTGTCCCTAGCCTGAATCATAAGAATGCCCTTACATCCTGCCATAAAATAATTACCTGAAACTTGTAATTCATGTATTTTCCACCACATAACCACTCAGCAATGGGGATTTGGGGGCTGCTTCCTGGGCCAATGCTTTTAAAACTATTAACCGAATTAATTTTTCCTTGTCTAGGGGCTATCAGGATACAAGTGATACCCCAGCAGGCTTCCAGCTCATTTCAACTGAAGAAGTCAACACAGTCTCCCATGTGGATCTCCCCTTTTAGATCAGATAGGGTGAGAGCACCGTGGATCCCCAATAGGTAGGGACAACAACCACCTTCACCAGGAAGCAAATACAGAAGATGAGACCTCCAGTCCCTCAACTTCCCATAGAGATTTGGGCTGATCACATCTCTCAAGAGATAAGTGAGGAAGGCAGACAAGGACCCCTTCCTTGGGACTTTTCCTACAGGAGTAGTCACCACCCAGATGCCACCCTTTCACTAGTAATCCCTGCCCCAGGCTAAGCAACCAGGGAAGTTCCAGATAAGAGTTAGTAAAACAATGAAGATAAAGGGTAGAAGAAGGCCACCAGTTTAAGCCAGTGCCCAACACCTGCCTGTAAGAGTTACAATGACCTTCATCCCACCTAGCCCTCATTATACCATCGTTATAACATACATATGCCGGGAAGTTCATTACTGTCATTATAACAGACTGAACCCTGGGGAAGAACACGCGCAGGTAGAAAATGTAACGTAATGGATTCCCTGTTAATCAAAAACGTCGATCAAAAGGCCCCACACCCAGATGGGCGTAGCCCCTTACAACCAGAGAAAATAAAACTACCAAAGCCATTTTCCTGCTCAAGCCCTCTCCTACCTCTTAGGACTGTACTTTCCCTATTAATAAACTCTGTTTCACCTTATTTCCTTTTTATAAACTGCTTCTTGGTTTCACCTCTACACTTTGGTGTGTGTTTCATTCCATTCTTTGCTCCAGATACCAAGAACCTGGACACTGAGCTGAGAAGGACTCATCCTCCAGTTCCATGTAAAAATGTTTGGCCATGATTACAGTAGAGGCAAAAACCCTACAAATTTTGGGATAGTGGAGACAGTACTGCCCTCTCCCCATCCCTCACCCCCTACAGATAACAGCTGGTCTAAACTCTTTAATGTGACTGCGTAATGCAAATTTTTGTGCTAAGGACTCTCCTCACCTCTCCAGCCAATATTCTCACTGATCAGCTTTAATCCTCATAAACTACCTAAATACCCAACACATACAATGGTCTCTCACTTACTGGTCTTTGTAGAAGCCTCTTTCTCTGCCTCCTATTCTTCCTTTATCTGGCTGATTCCTTCACATTCAGGTCTCTGATTGGAAGTGATTTCCTCCAGGAAGCCTTCTTTTCTACACTAGATCCCCGAAATTTCCTCTGTTACAGCATGGTCACACAGCGTTACAATTTTCTCTTTACATCTCTGGCCACTCCCTAGACAAGTTTCTTGAGGCCATAGACTGACTTGTAACTGTTACAACAGGGAATGATTGGCACAGACTTGGCATTCATCATAACTGGTTAGAGGAAAAGGAAGTTGGGAAATGTCACAGACTAACTTAGCTGAAGCTGTCTTATATTTCTACTGAAGGGCACTTTGGGGAGGGCGCACTGAGGTTAGGGGTATTATGGTCAGCTATTCGTCTTTAGAAATGCACTATCCTGGAAATGTGTAAAAATAAAGAACTACAAGACATTTTGAAAAAGATAAAATGTAAGAAGCCTAGCACATTACATCAGCCAGGTTAGAAAGGTCAACATCCACAGTGATGTCATGGTGATAGTACCTACAATATGATGTAAATGGCATTTTACCTCTGTGGTTTTTCTCCAAAAAACTCAAAATCCCAGTTGAAGCAAAAGAAAAACATCAGACAAATCCCAACCGAGGGGCATTCTACAAAATACCTGATGAGTCTCCTCAAAACTGTCAAGGTCATCACAAACAAGAAAAGCTTGAAAAACTATCTTAGCCAAGAAGAACCTAAAAAGAGTAAATGTAATCTGATGTCCTAGATTACATTCTTGTGGACTTCAAGAACAAAGAGTCATTTGATGTGAACCCCAAGAAAGGATTTATCTGCTGAGATGAACTCCCATGGTCAACCGAGGGCCCATATTTTATAACTAAGGAGTCCAGCAACCAGTTGCTGGCAGGGATTCCCCTTGTGCTCTGTACACTGGGAAGGCCCTAGAATGAACTCCTTCCTGCACTGTGCCCCACTTGTTTATGCCTCTAAGCAAACCACTACAGGAAGCCCTGCCTTCCTCTTTTCACCAGTGGACTGAGCCCTGTCCAATCATAAGTGCACAATTATATCCTCATTTGCATCTATGTTGACCAATCAGAACTGCATGAATTTGGAAACCTCATTTGCATAAACCTGACCAACTTGCAGCCTGGGCAGGAACTCTCTCTGTAAAGTTGCCTTTGTCTGGGTGGAGCTGCAAGCTTTTGGTTCCTTCCAGAGGCTGTTGTTTCTCCAGTTTGCAAACTGAAATGAATAGTTTATCTTTTTTCACACCTCTTTGGAATTTTGGGTTACATTCTGAAACAAACAAAACAAAAAAGACATTAGTAAAATATGGATTTTTGTTAATAACAAGTCAATATTTAATTAATTGTAACAAATGTACTATGCCAATATAAGATGTTAATAATAGGAGAAATAGTGCAAGATACGTAAGAACTCTCCATACAATCTTTGCAATTTTTCTGTAAATCAAAACTGTTCTAAAATAAAAAAGTTATTTGTTTAAAGAGCAAAACATTGACATAAAAAAGACTAACAATAACAAACGTTAAAGTTTCTTTGTATTGTCTATAATTATATACTTATATCCCCATTCCCTACTTCTTATTCATGTGACCTCTCAAAGTAGATTCCTGTTATTCCGATTCATTAGTTACACAGCTAATACTCTAAAAACAAAGAAAGAAAACCCTCCATGCAACACTCTGTTGCTTTTCTCCTAGACATAAAACAAACCAAAAACATTTAGACACTGCATACACACACCCCAAAAATGGTGTACAAGTGCAATGTATAAATGCAATAAGCCCACAAAAATATTCTCAAAATTTTTAGTAATGAGGCAGATGCAAATTAAGCCATAGTGCAATACCACTACAGACACATTAGAATGGTTAAAAA
>PVJL010019185.1:0-14362 GCA_004026885.1 Lyroderma lyra | reverse complement strand
TGTTAGTATTAGAGTATTTTATGGGTTAAACATTACAATTCTATTTCCAATGTGGACC
Organism: Lyroderma lyra; assembly: GCA_004026885.1. Taxonomy (NCBI): domain Eukaryota; kingdom Metazoa; phylum Chordata; class Mammalia; order Chiroptera; family Megadermatidae; genus Lyroderma; species Lyroderma lyra. Next base: position 14,304 of record PVJL010019185.1, on the reverse strand, counting down.
AGGGAAGCCAAAGTGTTAGATACCACTCACGTAAACGATGGTCCTTTAGTGAAAGTGATAATTCAAAGCACCTGTTTAACTCAACACTTCTATTTTACTCAAAGTTCTGTTAGTCCTTTGCTTGGTAAATCGTGATTTTTCTTTTGCTTTTTCTTAGGAAAATTCTACAAGATGACACACTTCTTTATTGAAATTTGATTCTTCACAGTAATAGTGCCAGGTTTTAATTAAATTTGAAAGTTGAAATAAATTAGATGTTAAATGAAATCCAGCATAGTGATTGTTTTTAAGCGTCCCACATGTTCTGAAGAAGGAACTGTGGATTTGAGCAGATGACAATGATTAGACAGCAAAAGAGTTAAAACGAATAAATTTGTAGCTGAGCTTAGTTAGCTACAAATCAAAGAACTCCTGTGGCTACTGCTCTGTCTACAGTGAGCCTGATCTTGGATAACAAGCTTACCTGAGCTTGGCTAGGTGCACGGAAATGTTTACTGTGACCCGATTCTACCTCTGATTTTTCACAGGTGACCACATCTCGATATTGTAGAATCTGCCTGTACATTGTCTGTATAAGAAGAGCTAACCCAAAGTTCAGGGCAACTGTGTGACTTGCCCCTGCTACATTAATCTGACATGCCCATACTTCTCTCTTTGAATCAAACATTTCAGCTTGGATTTTCAGATCCCTCATGAACTTTTCACATTCTGTCAATAGTCAGGGTCATCCAAAAACCAGAAGAGAAGGCATTACATGACTGTTGCTGATTCCACAAATTAAAAATAACCTTTTAATTTTGTTGATGTTCATAAAAATCTCTTCAATTCTTGGAGTTTGCAGGGCAAGATGGTGACTGGAGAGGAGGTCCCTGAAGCCTCTCCCAGAAAACACAATTGTACACCCCCAGGATCCCAGAAAGGATCTCTGAGTGACAAGAACAGCAGATGAGGACTCTATGTATTGCAAGTAAACACCTGAAGTGTGGAGAGAAGGAGGCGATTCGGAGAGAGGGGAGGGATCAAAGACAGATCGCAACAAGACCCGATTGTGGGTGACCATCCAGGACCAGTGCAGTGCATGTGAGGGGGAGAGGACAAGAAGTGACAAGAGGAAAAGCACTAGCAAAGTGCCAGAACAGTGGGAGTCATTGGGGAGCTGGGCAGGGGAGCTAGAATTTGGAGCGGCGAGTTGGGGACTGTTGAGTGTTAGCAGGGCAGAGCAAGGACTCTGAACTGCAGAGACGACATTATGGCTCTTGGCTCTCTTGGGAAACACAACGCAGGCCTGCCTGTCTCCTGCGCAGGCCTGGGGTTCCTGGTCGCAGCCTTCAGTTCCTGGTTGCTGCCCACTGCAGGGGCTAGCCGGCTGCTAATCGGACAGCGCACGGCCCCTGCACTAGGCTGCGGCTTCCATTCCTGCCCGCTGTGAAGGTTGACCTGCTGCTGGCGCTGCTCGTGCGGCTCCTGCATGGGGCTGCAATTCCCATACGGCCCGCTGCAAAGACAAACTGGCTCCCGTTCTACCGCGTGGTCAATACAACAGCTTTGGACTTGTGTGCATGACTTCTCTCATGCCCCTGGCTCCTGAAAGCTGTTTGAGTACACAGACTCAGCCCCAACACTTAGTCGCTGGAGTAGGCCTGGAAAGAAAGGCGGTTGTTATAGCATTCGCCCCAGCCAGCAGGAGCAGCCTCGGCCCGCATCACACACATTCCCCAGCAAAGGGCTGATGGAGGAGTTGTCCCAGTGTTCCTTTTCATGGCCTCTTTCCTTCCGTACAGCCTCCCACACCAACTAAATGCAGGAAGCGAAGGGACCAAGACAGATGCACACTGACTCCAAATGTGGCAGGAAACAAAAAATAAGAAATAGACAAACCCTCTCTCCCAAAACTTGCCCCTCACAGTGCCACCTTGTGTCTGCCCTACACCAAGACTCCACAGAAGTACCAATCTGGGCTTTGGTGCACTACTACTGAACATAACACCCTCATGTCAATGAGGAAGAACCCAGCATATAGGATGAATCCTTAAAAGTAAAACTCCACAAAAAGATCAGGAAATTTATCAGGACAGCATTTTAGATCTAGAAGTTTCTGGAGTAAGTGACAGAGAATTTCAAGTAGTCATTCTAAAGGCTCTGAGGAAAATGAAAACATACTGGCAGTTCACCATGGATAAGATAAACAACATAAGAAAGGAGATGTATGACATAAAAAGAAAAAACTCCATGAAAAAAAGAACAATTTAACAAAGAAATTCAAACCCTAACAAGATTGACATAGAAATGTGAGAGATAAATAATACAATAAAACAAGTGAGAAACAAAATACTGCCATAAGAAAGAGGACCAACCGCATGGAGGAAATAATTAGTGATATTGAAGATCAGAACATGAAAACAGTTAAAAGGGGAAGGGAGGGAATATAGAAGCCAAAGGATTGAAAGAATTCAGCAAGAACTATCTTGTCAGATAGTTCTTCAGGGTAATAGAAATCGAAGAAGGGGTAGAGCATTCTACAGAGAGCATACTAGAACAAATAGTAGATGAGAAGTTTCCAAACTTATGGGAAGATCTGGAACCGCAAGTTCAAGAAGAAAACAGGTCCCCTGGTTACCTGGACCACAACAGATCTTCTCCAAGACACATGGTACTAAATATACCCAAAACTAAAGAGAGACAATTCTCAAGGCAGCCAGGGAAACAGGAAGTATAACTTTTAGAGGAAAACCCATCAGATGGCATCATATATCTCAGCAGAAATGCAGCGAACCAGAAGATGGTGGAGTCCTATATACAAAAACTGAACAGAGAGTAACTTATACCCAAGAATAATTTATCCAGCAAAATTATTTTTCAGATAGGAAGAAGGAAGAAAGACCTTCTCAGACACACAGAAGCTGAGGGAAGTTGCCAGGACAAGGTCAACAGTGCAAGAAATACTGAAGAAGTCCCTTCGTCCTGAAACAAAACATTAGGAAAAATGGAACAAAGTTGGGGCAACAGGAAAGAAACAAAAATAAAGCAAATCAAATAAAGAAATAAGTAATGGTCAGAGGAAATCCTCCCATATAGATCACCACTCTTAATGTTAATGGATTGAACTCACGAATAAAAAGACACACAGTAGCAGACTAGATTAAAGAACAGAATCTATCTATGTGCTGTCTCCAAGAAACACATCTCTGCTATAAGGACAAGCACAGACTCAGTTTGAAAGGATGGGAATCAATACTTCAACCAAATGGTAAACAGAGAAAAGCAGGAGTTGCCATACTTATACATAATGAAATAAACTTCAGGTTAAAATGGATAGTAAAAGACAAGGACGGACATTACATTATGATACAAGGCACAATACAACAACAATAGTACTTGACACTAATTAATATATATGCTCCTAACCAGGATGCACCAGAATAGACAAAGACACTACTAACAGATTTGAAAGGAGAAATTGATGAATCCAAAATCATTGGGGGATACTTAAACCCGCACTAACAGCCATGGACAGATCATCCAAACAGAAAATAAATATGGAAACATCAGCACTGAATGACACATTATAGCAATTGGCCATAATTGATATTTGCAGGACACTTCATCCAACAAAGGAGACTATTCCTCCTTTTCTAGTGCACATTGGACATTCTCAAAGATATCCCACCTGCTGGGACAAAAAAGTAGCCTCATCAATTTCAAGAAGATTGAAATTATACCATGTGTATCCTCAGACCACCTTGCTTTGAAATGGGAGACCAACTGTAAAAGGAAAGCAGAAGAAAACTCATATCCATGGAGATTAAGAACAGCTCATTTAAAAAGGACTGGATAAAAGCACAGTAAAAGGTGAGATTAAAACATATATACCAATTCCTGACAATGAAAACACAACATACCAGAACTATTGGGACACAGCGAAAGCAGTGATAAGAGGGAAAATTATATCAATGCTGGCCTGTCTTAAAAAACAAGAAAAATCACAAGGAAACAACTTAACATACCATCTTAAAGAACTAGAAATAGAAGATCACACAAAACCCAAAGTCAGCAGAGGAATAGAAATAATAAAAATTAAAGCAGAGCTATACCAATTAGAGAACAGGAGGACAAAAGAAAATAATAATATTACAAACAGCTGGTTCCGTGAGAAAGTCAACAAAATTGACAAAACCTTGGCGAGATGAATCAAAGTATGAAAAGAAAGGACACAAATATCCAAAATTAGAAATGAAAGTGTATAAAATACCACTGATACCACAGAAATACATAGGATTATAAGAAAATCTTATGAAGAACTATATCCCACTAAATTTAGCAAACTATAAGGAATGGACAATGTTCTAGAACCCTATAGCTTACCTAGATTACCCCAAGAAGATCTCGATAATCTAAATACATCAATTCATAGTGAAGAGATTAAAATGACTATCCATGATCTAACTAAAGGCAAAAGCAATGGACTAGATAGATATACCAGTGATATTACCAAGCATTCAAAGAAAAATAAACACATATCCACCTCAGACTCCTCCAAAAAATTGAAGAAGAAGCAATATTTCCTAACTCGTTCTATGAGGCCAACATTACTCTCACAACAAAGCTTGGAAAAGACAATACTAAGAAAGAAAACTATGGACAAATACCTCTGATGAACACAGAGGCAAAAATTCTTAACAATATATTAGCAAACAGAATATAGAGATGCATCAAAAAGATCATACATCAAGATCAAGTGCGGTTCATCCCAGGACCACAAGGGTGGTTCAACATACGAAAATCAAACTATGTGGTACACCACAGAAACAAAACCAAAGATAGAGAATGTATGACCATTTTCGTTGATGAAGAAAAACATTTCAACAAGATACAGTATCCATTTAGGATCAAAACACTAAATAAAAGAGGTATAGAAGAAACCATCTCAACATAATAAAGACCATATACGACAATGGGGAAAAACTGAAGCCTGTTCCCTTAAAATCAGGAACAAGACAGGGATGCCCCCTGTCACCACTGTTATTTAATATAGTAATGGAAGGTCTAGCCACAGCTATGGGGGAAGAGAAAGGAATCAAAATTATCCAAATTTCGAAAGAAGGAGTCAATTTGTCACTATTTGCCGATGACATGACGTTTTATATAAAAAATTCCGAAGATTCTACAAGGAAAATATTAGAAGCAAAAAACGAATGTAGTAAAGTCGAAGGATACAAAATAAATGTAAAAATATCAACAGCATTCCTATATACAAGCAACAAATCCACAAGAAAGAAATGAGGGAATCAATTCCCTTTGCTATCAAACAAAATGAATGAAATACCTGAGAATTAAGTTGATGAAGAAAGTGTCAGTCTTATACACAGAAAAGTATAAGACATTTTTGAAAGAAATTGAAACAGAATTTAAGAGGGGGGAAAATATCCCCTGTTCATGGATAGGAAAATTTAACATTGTTAAATTGGACATTCTGCCTAAAGCAATCTACATATTTAATGCAATACCCATGAAAATCCCACAATCATACTTTCATGAAATAGATAAAAGAAATAGTACATTTATATGGAACCATAAATGACCTCGAATGGCCAAAGCAATACTACATAAAAAGAATAAGGTTGGTGGCATTACATTCCCTGACTTCAATTTCTATTACAAAGCAACTATAGTCAAAACAGCTTGCTACAGGCAGAAGAACAGAAATATAGACCAAGAAATAGAACTGAACACCCAGAAATATATCCACAAATTTATGGACAAATAATTGTCGATAAAGGAGCAAAAAACATACAACGAGGAAAAGACAGCCTCTTTAGTAAGTCGTGTTGGGAAAAATGGAATCATATATGCCAAAAGTGAACTTGAGCTGTGAACTCTCTCCATATACAAAAATTAACTCGAAATGTATTAAAGACCTTCATATCATACCTGCAACAACAAACTGTATAGAAGTAAACATTGGTACTAAACTTATGAACCTAGGACTGTAGGAAATCTTAATGAACCTGACCTGAAAGGCAAGGGAAGTAAAAGCAAACATAAATGAATGGGATTTTATCAAACTAAAAAGCTTCTGCACAGGAAAAGAAACCATCAACAAGGCAAAGAGACAGCCAACTGAATGGGAGAAAATACTTGCAAATGACGCATGAGATAGGGTTTAATGTCTAAAATACATAAAGAACTCATAAGACTTAATAACAAAAAAACAAACAACACAATTTTACACCGGGCAGAAGAACTAAACAGGCACTTCTCCCACGAAGAAGTACCAATGGCCAGCAGACATATGAAAAAATGATCAATCTCATTAGCTATCAGGGAAATGCAAATCAAAATCACAATGAGGTATCACCTCACATCTGTTAGAATGACTATTATCAACAAGACAAGAAATAACAAGTGCTGGAGAGAATGTAGAGAAAAAGGGACTCTGGTACACTGCTGGTGGGAATGAAAACTGGTACAACCACTGTGGAAGGCAGTGTGAAGGTTCTTCTGAAAACTGGGAATGGAGTTACCATTTGACCCAGCAATCCCTCTTCTGGGGGTCTACCCAAAAAAACCTGAAAATCTTTGTGCACAAAAACTTATGTACCCCAATGTTCATCGCAGCGCTGTTCAATGTGGACATAACATGGAAACAACAAAAGTGCTCTGCGACAGATGACTGGAAAAAGAATCTGTGTTATATATACACAATGGAATATTACACATCTCTAAGAAAAGATGAAACAGTGTCACTTTCAACAAAATGGTTGTACCTGAAGATCATCATACTCAGTGAAATAAGTCAGAGAGAAAAAACAAAGAACAGTATGACTTCACTCATATGCAGAATATAAAACTGAAAGTAACAAAGAGATTAGAAAAGAACCAACAAACAACCAACACATGGACATAATCAATACTTCAATGTTTATTTAGGAATGAGAGGGTTAGGGAGGAGAAAAAGAGGAGGGGTTGTGGGAGGACAGAGGGGAAGCTATTTATAAGGTGATGGAAAGAGAACTCACACTGGGGGGTGAACATATTATACAATAAGTTGACAATGCACTGTAGAATTGTATGCCTTATACCTATGTTATCCTTGCTAACAGATGTCACCCCAATTAGTCTAACAATAAAAATGAATTTAAAATTTTCTTCCAATGTTTTAGAAGTCAAGTATCCAATGAGCTTCATAGAAGGCAGGCCTGACCAACATGTGGCCCAGGATGGCTATGAAAGTAGCCCAATAGAAATACTTAAAATGTAATATTTTGTGGCATTTTTTGATTATAACTTATGAGCTATTGTTAGTATTAGTGTATTTTATGGGTTAACCAAGACAATTCTATTTCCATTGTGGCCCAGGGAAACCAAAGTGGTACATACCAGTCACGTAAACGATTGTCCGATAGTGAAAGTGATAATTCAAACTCCTGTTTAACTCAACACTTCTACTCAAAGTTCTGTTAGTCTTTAGCTTGGTAAATCGTGATTCTTCTTTTGCTTTTTCTTAGGAAAATTCTACAAGATGACACAACTATTTTATTAAAATTTGATTCTTCACAGTAATAGTGCCAGGTTTTAATTAAATTTGAAAATTGTAATAAAGTTAGATGTTAAATGAAATCCAGCATAGTGATTGATTTTATGTGTCCCACACGTTCTCAAGAAGGAACTTTGAATTTGTGCAGATGATAATGATTAGACAGCAAAAGAGTTAATACAAATAAACTTGAGTGGGTAGGAGGAATCAAGTTTAGCTGAGCTTAATTAGCTACAAATAAAAGAACTCAAATGGCTACTTCTCTGTCTACAGTAAACCTGATCTTGGAAAACAAGCTTACCTGAGCTTGGCTAGCTGCAAGGAAAAGTTTACTGTGGCCCGATTCTGCCTGTGATTTTTTACCGGTGACCAAATGTTGATGTTGTAGAATTTGCCTGTACATTTTCTGTATAAGAAGAGCTAACCAAAAGTTCAGGGCACCTGTGTGACTTGGACCCTGCTACATTAATCTGCCATGCCCATACTTCTCTCTTTGAATCAAACCTTCCAACTTGGATTTTCAGATCCCTCATGAACATTTCACATTCTGTCAATGGTCAGGGGCATCCAATAACCAGAAGAGAAGACATTACATGACAGTTGCTGATTCCACAAATTAAATAGAACCTTTTAATTTTGTACATGTTCATAATAATCTCTTCAATTCTTGGAGGATGGACAGCAAGACGGTGACTAGAGAGGAGGTCCCTAAAGCCTCTCCCAGAAAACACAATTGAACGGGCCCCAGGATCCAAAAAAGGGCCTCTGAGTGACAAAAACAGCAGCTGAGGAATGATGTATTGCAAGTAAACACCTGAAGGTTGGAAAGAAGGGGGCGAATCGGAGGGAAGGGAGGGATCAAAGACAGATCGCAACAGGACCCAATCGTGGGTGACCATCCAGGAGCAATGCAGTGCATGGAGATGGGGAGAGGAGAAGAGGTGACAAGAGGAAAAGCCCTAGCAAAGTGGCAGAACAGTGGGAGTCATTGGGGAGCTGGGCTGGAGAGCTGAAATTTGGAATGGCGAGTTGGGAACAGAGCTTGGGAGCCAGCCTCTGTAACTTTTGCGTGTTAGCAGGGCAGAGCAAGGACTCTGAACTGCAGAGACGACATTATGGCACTTGGCTCTCTTGAAAAACAGAACGCAGGTCCGCTCGGCTCCTGCGCAGGCCGGGGGTTCTTGCTCGCAACCTTCAGTTCCTGGTTGCTGCCCACTGCGGTGGCTAGCCGGCTGAGAAGCGGAAAGCGCACAACCCCTGCACTAGGCTGCGGCTTCCATTCCTGCCCGCTGTGAAGGTTGACATGCTGCTGGCACTGCTCGTGCGGCTCCTGCATGGGACTGTAGTTCCCATACGGCCCGCTGCAAAGACAAGCTTTCCCCTTTCTACCGCGGGGTCAAAACAACAGCTTTGGTCTTCTGTGCATGCCTGCTCTCATGCCCCTTGCTCCTAAAAGCTCTTTGAGTGCACAGACTCTGCCCCAACACTTGGTCGCTGGACCAGGCCTGGAAGGAAAGGTGGTTTTTAGAGCATTCGCCCCAGACAGCAGGAGAAGCCTCGGCCCGCATCACCCAGCTTCCCCAGCATAGGGCTGAAGGAGGAGTTGTCCCAGTGTGCCTTTTCTTGGCCTCTTTCCTTTCCTACAGCCTCCACAACCACCTAAATGCAGGAAGCGAAGGGACCATGACAGATGCACACTGACTCCAAATGTTGCAGGAGACCAGAAATAAGAAATAGACAACCCCTCTTTCCCAAAAGTTTCCCCCCACAGTGTCACCTTGTGTCTGCCCTACACCAAGACTCCACAAAAGTGCCAATCTGGGTTTTGGTGCACTACTACTGAACATAAGGCCCTCATGTCAATGAGGAAGAACTAGGCATACAGGATGAATTCCTTAAAACTAAAACTCCCCAAAAGATCAGGAAATTTATCAAGACGGCATCTTAGATCTAGAAGTTTCTGGAATAAGTGAGAGAAATTCAAGTAGCCATTCTAAAGTCCCTGAGAGAAATGAAAGTTTACTGGCAGAGCACCATGCCTGTGATAAACAACATAAGAAAGGAGATATATGACATAAAAAATAAACTCCGTGAAAAAATGGAACGATTTAACAAAGAAATTCAAACCCTAAGAAGATTGACATAGAAATATGAGAGATAAATAATACAATAAAATAAGTGAAAAACAAAATACTGCCATAAGAAAGAGAGACAACCACATTGAGGAAATAAATAGTGATATTGAAGATCAAAACATGGAAACAGCTAAAAAGAGGAAGGGAGGGAATATAGAAGCAAAAGGATTGAACGAATTCTGCAAGACTTATATGACTCCATGAGACAAAACAACATCAGGATAATAGAAATCGAAAAAGGGGTAGAGCACTCTACAGAGAGCATACTCCAACAAATAGTAGATGAGAACTTTCCAATCCAATGGGAAGATTTGGAACACCAAGTTCAAGAAGAAAACAGTTCCCCTGGATACCTGGAGCCTAACACATCTTCTCCAAGACACATGGTACTAAAGATACACAAAACTAAAAAGAAAGAGACAATTCTCAAGGCAGCCAGGGAAACTGGAAGTATAACTTTTAGAGGAAAGCCCATCAGATGGCAACATATATCTCAGCAGAAATGCAGTGAGCCAGAAGAGGGTGGAATCCAATATACAAAAATTTAAAAGAGAGTAACTTATAGTCAAGAATAATTTATTCCGCGAAATTATGTTTCAGATATGAAGGTGGAATAAAGAATTTCTCAGACACACAGAAGGTGAGGGAATTTTCCAGGACAAGGCCAGCACTGCAAGAAATACTGAAGGAGTCCCTTCGTCCTGAAACTAAACATGAGGAAAAATGGAAAAAAGTTGGGGCAACAGGAAAGATAAAAAAAATAAAACAAATCAAACAAAGAAATTAGTATGGTCACAGGAAATCCTCCCATATGGATCATCACACTAAATGTTAATGTACTGAACTCACCAATAAAAAGACACACAGTAGCAGACTAGATTAAAGAACACAATCTATCTATGTGCTGTCTCCATTAAACACATCTCTGCCATAATGGCAAGGACGGACTCAGAGTGAAAGGATGGGAAACAATACTTCAACCAAATGGTAACCAGAGAAAAGCAGGAGTTCCCATACTTACACGTAATGAAATAAACTACAGATTAAAAGGGATAGTAAAAGACAAGGAAGGACATTACATAATGATACAAGGCACAATACAACAACAGTAATTGACACTAAGCAAAATATATCCTGCTAATCAGTATGCACCAAAATAGACAAGGACACTACTAACAGATATGAAAGAAGAAATTGATGAATACACAATCATTGTGGGAGAGTTAAACACCGCACTAACAGCCATGGACAGATCATCCAAACAGAAAATAAATAAGGAAACATCAGCACTGAATTACACATTACATCAATTGGCCGTCATTGATACTTGCAGGACACTTCATCCAGCAAAAGGAGACTATTCCTTCTTTTCTAGTGCACATGGAACATTCTCAAAGATATCCCATATGCTGGGACACAAAAGGAGCCTCAGCAAGTTCAAGAAGATTGAAATTATACCATGTGTATCCTTATACCACCATGCTTTGAAATTGGAGATCAACTGTAAAACGAAAGCAAAAAAAACCTCATATCCATGGAGATTAAGAACAGCTCATTTAGAAAGGACTGGATAAAAGAACAATAAAAGATGAGATTAAAAAATATATACAAATTCCTGACAATGAAAACACAATATACCAGAATTATTGCGACACAGCGAAAGCTGTAATAAGAGGGAAATTTTTATCAATGCAGGCCTGTCTTAAGAAATAAGAAAAATCACAAGGAAACAACTTAACATACCATTTTAAAGAGCTAGAAATAGAAAGCACACAAAACCGAATGTCAGCAGAAGAAAAGAAATAATAAAAAGTAAAGCATAGCTATGCCAATTAGAGAACAGGAGGACAATAGAAAAAAATAATATTACAAACAGCTGGTTCTTTGAGAAAGTCAACAAAATTAACAAAATCTTGGCAAGACGAATCAAAGGATGAAGAGAAATGACACAAATATACAAAATTAGAAATGAAAGGGGAGAAAATACCACTGATACCACAGAAATACATAGGATTATAAGAAAATCTTATGAAGAAATTTATGCCACTACATTTAACAACTGAGAAGAAATGGACAAGTTTCTAGAACCTTATAGCTTACCTAGATTGAACCAAGAAGATCTCTATAATCTAAATAGACCAATTCATAGTGAAGAGATTAAAATGACTATCCATTATCTACCTAAAGGCAAAAGCCATGGACCAGATAGTTTCACCAGTGAGTCTACCAAACACTCAGAGAATAATAAACACTTATATACTTCAGACTCCTGTAACAAATTGAAGAAGAAGCAATATTTCCTAACTCGTTCTATGAGGCCAAGATTAGTCTAATGCCAAAGCCTGGAAAAGACAATACAAAGAAAAAAAACTATAGTCCAATAGTTCATCTCTGATGAACACACATGCAAAAATTCTAAACAAAATATTAGCAAACAGAATATAGCGATGCATCAAAGAGATCATACATGAAGATCAAGTGGGATTCATCCCAGGAACACAAGGATGGTTCAACATACGAAAATTAAACTATGTGATACATCACATAAACAAAACCAAAGATAAAGAATGTATGACAATTTCCATTGATGAAGAAAAAGCTTCCAACAAGATACAGCATCCTTTTATGATCAAAACACTAAATAAAATAGGTATAGAAAGAAAGCATCTCAACATAATAAAGGCCATATATGACAATGGGGAAAAGTTGAAGCCCATTCCCTTAAAATCAGGAACAAGACAGGTATGCGCCCTGTCACCACTGTTATTTAATATAGTAATGGAAGTTCTAGCCACAGCAATCGTGCAAGAGAAAGAAATCAAAGTTATCAAATTTCGAAAGAAGAGGTCAATTTGTCACTATTTGCTGATGACATGACGGCATATATAAAAAATTTAAAAAATTCTACCAGGAAACTCTTAGAAGCAATAAACGAATATAGTAAAGTCGCCGGATACAAAATAAATGTGAAAATATCAACAGCATTCCTATATACAAACAACAAATCCACAAAAAAGAAATGAGGCAATCAATTCCCTTTGCTATCAAAACAAAATGAATGAAATACCTGAGAATTAAGTTAATGAAGAAAGTGTCAGACTTATACACAGAAAAGTATAAAACACATTTGAAAAAAATTGAAACAGAATTTCAGAGATGGAAAATATCCCCTGTTCATGGATACGAAAATTTAACATTGTTAATATGGACATTCTGCCTAAAGCAATCTACATATTTCATGCAATACCCATGAAAATCCCACAATCATACTTTCATGAAATAGGTAAAAGAATTTGTAAATTTATATGGAACCATAAACGACCTCGAATTGCCAAAGCAATACTACATAAAAAGAATAAAGCTGGTGGCATTACATTCCCTGACTTCAATTTCTATTACAAAGCATCAATAGTCAAAACACCTTGCTACTGGTAGAAGAACAGAAATATAGACCAATGGAATAGAACAGAAAACCCAGAAATAAACCCACCAATTTATGGACAAATAATTGTCGATGAAGGAGCAGAAACACACAACGAGGAAAAGACAGCCTCTTTAGTAGGTGGTGTTAGGAAAACTGGAATCATATATGCAGATAATGAACTTGAGCTGTGTACACTCTCCATATACAAAAATAAACTCGAAATGTATTAAAGACCTTCATATCATACCTGCAACAATAAACTCTATAGAAGTAAACATCGGTACTAAATTTATAGACCTAGGATTGAAAGAAGACTTCGAGAACCTGAACTCATAGGTAAGGGAAGTAAAAACAAAAATAAATGAATGGTATTTTATCAAACTGAAAACCTTCTGCAAAGCAAAAGAAACCATCACAAGGCAAAGAGAGACAGCCAAGTGAATGGGAGAAAATATTTGCAAATGACGCATCAGACAAGGGTCTAATATCTGAAACATATAAAGAACTACCAAGACAATAACAAAAAAAAAACAACCCAATTTTAAACCGGGCAGAAGAACTAAACAGGCACTTCTCCCATGAAGAAGTACAAATGGCCAGCAGACATATGAAAAAATGCTCTACCTCATTAGCTATCAGGGAAATGCAAATCAAAATCACAATGAAGTATCACCTCACACATGTTAGAATGGCTATTATCAACAAGACTAGAAATACAAATGCTGGAGAGGATGTGGAGAAAAAGGGACTCTGCTACACTGCTGGTGGGAATGAAAACTGGTAAAACCACTGTGGAAGGCAGTGGGGAGGTTCCTCAGAATACTGAGAATGGAGTTACCATTTGACACAGCAATCCCTCTTCTGGGGGGTCTACCCCAAAAATTCTGAAAACCTTTGTCCACAAAGACTTCTGTACCCCAATGTTCATTTCAGCACTATTCACAGTGCACATAACATGGAAACAACCAAAGTGCCCTGTGACAGAAGACTGGATAAAGAATCTGTGGTACATATGTTGGGAGCCATGCAGGCTGGCTTTGGGGAAGCATGACTTGTTTTACTTCTGCAATCTGGAAGGTGCATACTGCTTACTGAGGAATCTGGCTGATAAGGCCAGTTCCTTGGGAAACTCTAAAGAAAAAAGACTATCTGGGTACTTGGAAGAAATGCCTTGGGAAACTGACTCCCTCTCGTTTACTCTGACCTTCAAG
>PVJL010019184.1:0-14347 GCA_004026885.1 Lyroderma lyra | reverse complement strand
GGTCCTCTTTGCGGGAGAGCGCGGATTGGCCAGATGGGGCAGGGGTGGGGCTGATATCCCAGAAGAAGCGGCGGCGGCGGCTAAGGATCCCTCGTGAAGCAGCAGACCGGGCTGCGGGCCCCGGCAGGGTGCGGCGAGATGGAGGTGACTGGCTTATCGGCGCCGACAGTGACTGTTTTCATCAGCAGCTCTCTCAACAGCTTTCGGTCCGAGAAGCGGTACAGTCGCAGCCTCACGATAGCTGAGTTCAAGGTGTGGCCGTGGAGGCGGGGTCCGGAGGGGCGGGACGTAGGGTTTGAGGGGCGGGGCAAAGGAGAAACGGGGGATCTTCCCAATGGCAGAGATAAATCGATGTCGCAGAGATTGGGGACAAGGCCTCCGCTGGGCAGGAACAGAGGAAACCTAAGGTTCCAGAGAATGGGGGCAGGGCCACAAAAAATCAGAGGTTCCAGAGGGCGGGGGCAAGAGCAGAGAGAGCCGTGCTAGGGATAACCAGCTGGGCCCTAATGGTGGGTCGCTTGGAGAAGCAAGGATGGGGTGATGGTTATTGAAACAAGGGGCGGAGCCTCAGAGCAGAGGGAGGCGCCACTGGCAGCCTTCTATCTCTCCAACTTTTACCCATCCCCTACTCCTTGCAGTGTAAACTAGAGCTGGTGGTGGGCAGCCCTGCTTCTTGCATGGAACTGGAGCTGTATGGAGCTGATGACAAGTTCTACAGCAAGCTGGATCAGGAAGATGCACTGCTGGGCTCCTACCCCGTAGATGATGGCTGCCGCATTCACGTGAGGCCTCCTTACCTGGGACCCCTCCCCTCCACTCATTTGTTTATTCAACAAATGCTAGCCATACTTTGCCCTGTATGATAACCAAGATATGAGGTCTGACAGTTAAGTTCGTGAACTCATCCTAGAAAAAGTTACAGGGAGTTCCCTGGTGGTGTAGTGGCTTAGGCTTTGGCATTGTCAACGCTGAGGCCTGGGTTTGATTCCCAGCCAGGGGACTACCTACATTAAAAAAAAAAAAAAAAGAAAAGAAAAAGAAAAAGTTACATACCTCATTGCTGAATATCAGTACAGTCACCTTTGAAGTACCTGCCTTGGGAAGCTATGCACCAACACCAGTGCCTAGTCCACTCTTCAAAGCAATTTTGGAACTCTTTTTGGAATGGCCATCAGAGCTGTTGTATGACCCTTGATGTCCTGAATGTCATCAAAATGTCTTCCTTTCAATATTTCCTTTATTTTCAGGTAAAGAAAAAAGTCATTGGGGGACCAGATCAGGTAGGGTGGGTGTTCCAACACAGTTATTTGTTTACTGACTAAAAACTCCCTCACAGACAGTGCTGTGTGAGCTGGTGCATTGTTGTGATGCAAGAGCCATGAGTTGTTGGAGAAAAGTTCAGGTTGTTTTCTTCTAACTTTTTCACGTAGTCTTTCAGCACTTCCAAATAGTAAACTTCGTTGACCGTTTGTCCAGTTCGTACAAATTCATAATGAACAATCCCTCTGATATCAAGAAAGGTTAGCAGCATCGTTTTGACTCTTGATTTGGTCATGGAGAATTGGCTGACTTTCGTTGTGCACTTTGACGTGTTGTTTCAAGTGTTGTATTGGTACACTCATGTTTCATCACCAGTGATAACATGGCCCAAAAGATCGTCTTGCCTCTCCAAAAGGCCTTGGCAAACTTCAGCTCTCCTTTGCTTTTGTTCATTGGTGAGCTCCTTTGGGACCATTTTTTGCACACACCTTTCTCATGCCAACATTTTCCTAATTGTTTCTCCTTCGATGATTACTTGGTCTGCTGTGCTTCTTACAGTCAACCAACAATGTTGACAAACAATTCGATGAATTTTTGCAATGTTTTCTTCAGTTCTGCTTGTTACTGGCTGCCCTGATCTCTCTTCATCGGTGGCGATTTCTCTCTTCAGGAAAACATTTAATCTGTTTGTACACTGCCATTTTTCTTCATGGCATTATCTGCATAAACTTGGACTAACATGTCCTTGATTTCACTTCCACTCTTGCCAGGTTTAACAAGAAATTTAACATTTGTTCATTGCTTTAATTCAAGCTCTGACATTCTCACGACAGTACACAAAAACAAGCAACTATAATGAATACCACTCAGCAGGACACCGTCATATGTCAACATGAACACAGCTGTGAGATACAGACATACCAAGGTTATGAAACCTTACGAGTTGTTCGTACAGTGCTGCCAATGTAAGCACACATTGGCAAATTCATGAACTTAATTGTCAGACCTTGTAGACTGCCATGGAACCCCTAGTCCAACGTGAAGAGAGATCTGTCATCAAACAGTGACAGCCAGAGTGGTCTGGGCTGGAGAAAGCCCAGGGGACTGGGGGCACCCAGAAGAGCTGCCTAACTCCAACGGAGAGTGTCAGAAGGGGCTTTCTGAAGGAAGGGATGGATGCCTGAGCTGAGACCTGGAGGATGAGAAAAGGGCAACTTAGGAGAAGAGGTTGGAGGGGCATGCCAGCTGGAGGAAGGAGAGTGTACAGAAGCCTAGAGTGTGAGATGTGTCAGGGTGAGGGATGAGATGTGTTGGGAGAAGCCAGAACACAGGCAGAGGACCTCTGCATGCTTCAGCTCACATCATCCTCTCTGTCCTCATCCCTCCCACCCAACCCCCACCATATTCCTTAGATATCTCATCATTCTAGCTGAGCTCCACCTTTGCACGTACTATATCCTGTGCCTAAACGGTTCTTTTTTTTTTTTTTTTTATGCCCACATGGCTCACTCCTTCCAGGCTTTACTTAAATGTCAACTTCCAAGTGTGAGGCCTTCATTAGCTTCAGTGTAAAATTGTCCTTAGCTTGTGTCCTGTGACAACTGTGCATCCCCCCCCCTCCCCCCAGCACCTGGAACAATGCCTGGCACAAAGAAGATGCTCAGTAAATCATTGTTAGGTAATGAATTAAATCCATAAAATAAGACATGCAAGCTGGTGTAATTAACCTTATTTTGCAGAAGAGAAAACAGCTTCAAGAAGGAATTTACTTTCCTGAGGATGAACTCTATCTAGAATTTTTACCTATGTCAGTCTGAATGACTCCAGAAGTCAGCATGCCCAGAGAACTGGTTCTTTTTTTATCTGTTTAATTTATTTAGTAACTGTTCATTGTGTATCTGTGTTACCCCAGGGGTATAGCTGTGAGCCAAGTCTGAAAAGATCTTTGTTTAGCTCTCTCCAGTATGTGAGATATTCTCAAGAACATATGTGAAGGGCCAGTGAGGTGAAGGCCATTCAGGAGATCAGGAACTGGGAGGAGGTCTGGAAGGACTTCCTGGAGGAAGTCCTACAGACCTGAAGAATAAGAAGCATTTACTGAACAAGTAAGGTATAGCAGGTGGAGGGTATAGCATGTGGAAATACTCTGAGATGGGAGGTAGCGTGGTGGATACATGGCTGCTGGGCCAGGCGTGGGTGGTGGCATTCTCAAACAGGAGGTTTTCACATAGGGATTCAGGCACAGACCTCTGACTTCCAAGGCCATTCAAGAAAGGTTTCCCAGAGGTGGAATCTGTGGGGAACTTATTTTTTCTAAAACTTCTTTCTGTTTATAAATATAATCTATATTTTTTATTTAAAATAATGGCAACCTCAAACTTACAAAAATCCCTTCTAGGAGAGTAGAAATTCTTAGTGATCCTTGACCAAAGATAGGAGCTATTTCTCTATTGTTATGTTAGCCCAGTGGTTCAGGCCCAATACCTCAGAGTGTTTTCTAACCCCTCTGTTTCCCTCACACCCACATCCAGTCTGTCTGGGCTCTATCCTGTGGGCTCTACCTACAAAATCTGTCCAGATTCTAAAGGCTTCTCCCCCCTCACTGCCCCACCCAGGCCCAGCCTCTATCTTTTCCCTCCTGGATCTCATAGCCACGTCCTCCCTGGTCTCCTCCTATTCCCTCCCTGCCAACACACACACAGTCTGCTCCCTACACACAGCCAGAGGGAGCCTTTAAATCCCTGAGTCAGGTCAGGGCCCTCCAGGCTCAGAGCCTCCCCGCTGCACCTCATTCCAGGTAAAAGCAAACTGCATAACTGTGTGCCTCTCATTCTCCCCCTGGCTGACTCCACTACAGCCACACTGGCCTCCTTGCTGTTCTTCAAAAGGGATAAGGACAGTTCAACACCTGGGACTTTGTTCTGTTCTTTCTCATCCTTCAGGCCTTGGCTCAGACATACCCTCCTTTTGGGAGCCTTTCCTGACTACATTCCTAGGCTCTTGAAGCCTCTTGGTGGTATTTTTCTACATTGAACCTTGTTATCTTCTGGTGTTTAATACATGTAGCTGTGCATTTGTTTATGATCGGTCTCCCAGCAGAATGAGTGCTCCTTACACATTTTTACACCATATCCCGAGCATGCAGCACAAGGCCCAATGGGGAATGCTGGAAAAGTTCAGCAAGCGATGAGTGAATGAATATTGAGGGTAGCACGGGAAGAGATACTCCAGGATCTGGAGGTCGGGGCCATCTTAGGAGGATCTCAGAGGCTCAGAGAGGACAAAAGTGCTGCCTAGAGGACTCGTGAGCCAGATCTGAGCCCCACCCCTTTGATTCTTTTTTTTTTTTTTTTTTTTTTTTTTTTTGTATGTGGGTAGTTCCCTCCTGGCCGGGAATCGAACCCAGGCCGCAGTGCTGACAGCGCCAGCGACAAAGCCTTAAGCCACTACACCACCAGGGAACTCCACCCCTTTGATTCTAACGACTTCGGGGTCATCAGTGATGATGTCAGCATGTGAGGGTCATTTGGGGCAGATCCAACCTCCATGGTTTGGATAGGGCTGAGGAAAAGAAGATGGCAAATGCAGACACCTGTTCTCATCCCTTCTGGGCACAGAAAATCAGAGAAGGCTGGGGTAAAGATGATGGCAGAATGTAGTTTTTCCTAGATAAGAGAGATAAGAGAGACTTAAGTCTGTGGAATGCTCATCGCAGTGTGGAATGGCACCACCCCCACTAGCATCCCAGGCTTCCCTGGCCCGACCCTGATCCCCACTGACCTCCCTCCCCTCACTACAGGTCATTGACCGTAGCGGTGCCCGCCTTGGGGAGTATGAGGATGTGTCCAAGGTGGAGAAATACGAGCTCTCACAAGAAGCCTATGACCAGAGGCAAGGTATGAGGCACATCGGGATGAATGGGGGTCTGTGGGGGCCAAAGGAAGTGTGTGCAGGTGGGCAGAGGTGTCCAAGGGCAGACAATACACAGGGACATAAAGGAGAAATTGGTGGTATGGGCAGTAGGGGCAGAAAGGCAGGTGAGAGTGCAGGGCGTGGGGTGAGGCTGGTCTGGGGACAAATCGGGGCATGGGAGAGCAGTTGGAGTGGAAGGGGCATGGGGTGCGAATGAAGATTGAGAGGTGTGAGAGGATGTAAGCAGGCAGATGGGTGCATGGAATAGCGGAGGGAGCATGAAAGGGAGGTCTGGAGTGTGAAGGGTCAGGTGCAGGGGAAATGGTCAGGGTCACTTGGGGGCTTGGTGGGGCAGATGGCGTGGGGCAGAGCATGGTAGGATATGGGGAGTGGACAGGGTAGTGTGGTGATCAGTGTAGGCATGTGGGGAAGGTCAGGGATGGCTGGTTGGAGGTGAATGTGATATGAAAGGATGTGGGAAGATGGGGTGATGTGACAGACTGGAGGCATGCATCTTCTCTTTAGTTTCTGGATTTAGTTTCAGGGCTGTGGTGGATTGAAGTTTTAAGGGACTTGGGTGACAGCCCTTTGACACCTAGAACAGAAGAGTTTCTCTCTGAATGTTGGTTCTGTGTGGGTGGAAGGGTATTACCTCATTAGGCCAAAGGCCCCACCTGGGAGACGACGTTTGACCCCCTTTCCCCCACCCCTCCCACAGACTCAGTCCGCTCTTTCCTGAAGCGCAGCAAGTTAGGCCGATACAATGAAGAGGAGCGGGCACAGCGAGAGGCCGAGAGCACCCAGCGTCTCACAGAGGAGAAGGCCCAGGCCAGTGCCATCCCCATGGGCAGCCGCTGTGAGGTGCGGGCACCTGGGCAGCCTCCTCGCCGGGCCACCGTCATGTATGTAGGTATGTGACCCACTGAGACCTTATGCTCTGCCCTGAGGTGGGCACTGCTGGGGACTCAGCCCTCAAGGAGATCCCAGTTTAGTAGGAGAGACAAGCACAGCAGCCAACAGTGGCAGCCCAGAGCGTTCATGGGAGGGAAGTGGGAAGTGGAGGCAGAATGATCTGGGTTGTGATAGAGAAGTGGAGGTCAGAGTGTTCACTTCTGAGGCAAAAGCATGGGGCACAGTAGTCAGAGCTAAGAAGGGGGAAACGGACAGAATTTTTGACGGGGAGAGCACAGGCCGAAGTGGTCAGGGCAGGGATGAGGGAAGCTGAGGAAGCTCTGTGAGCTGAGAAGTACCAGACCTGTCCTTGAGAGTAATCCAGGAGGGCTTTCTGTGGAAAAAGGACTATCTGAAGGGAAGGGAGATGTGAGCCAGGTGAATTGGGGGGATGAGTGTTCCTGACAGAGGGTGTAGTAAGTGCAAAGACTGTAAGCAGAAATAGGCTTGACCTGTTTGAGGCAGAGAAAGGAAGTCAGCATGGTTAGTGTGGGGTGAGCGAGGGGAGAGGTCAGAAGTGAGGTCAGGCGTGTGGGTAGAGCTGGTCCATGCATGGCCTTGGAGATAGTAGAGGGGAGTTTGGGTTTTGTTTTTGGGTTTTTTTGGTAACAGTTTTATTGACATATAATTCAATATACCAACCACAAAACTCACCCATTTAAAGTGTACATTATTCATTCATTGGTTTTTAGTAAGTTCACAGAGTTGTGCAACCAACACCACAATCAATTTTAGAACATTTTCATAACCCCATTAGTAGCCAGCACCCTCATTTCTTAAACTATAACTCCCCCAGTCTTAGGCAGCCACTAATCTGTGTTCCATAATATAATATTATATAGATTTGCCTATTCTGGATTTTTTTTTTTTTTTTTTTTTTTGGTATGTGGGTAGTTCCCTGGCTGGAAATCGAACCCAGGCCGCAGCGCTGACAGCACCAGCACTGAAGCCTTAAGCCATTACACCACCAGGGAACTCCCTCTGGATTTTTCATGTAAATGAAATCATGTAATATATGGTCTTTTGTGACTGGTTTCTTTCACTCGGCATAATGTTTTCAAGATTCATCCATGTTGTAGCACGTGTCAGTACTTCATTTCTTTTTGTTGCCAAATCATATCACATTATATGGATGGATCACATTTTTACTCGTTCATCATTTGTTTGGGTCTTTTTCACTTTTAGGCTATTATGAATAATGTTGCTATGAACTTTTTTTTTTTTTTTTTTTTTTGCATTTTGGTATGTGGGTAGCTCCCTGACTGGGAATTGAACCCAGGCCTCAGCGCTGACAGCGCCAACACCGAAGCCTTAAGCCACTACACCATCAGGGAATTCCCATCTATGAACATTCTTGTATACGTTTTTGTGTGGACATGTATTTTCCTTTCTCTGTAACTAAGAGTGAATTACATGGTAATGCTGTATTTAACCTTTTGAGGAAATGCTACTCTATTTTCCACAGCATCTGCACCATTTTACATTCCCACCAGAACGTATGAGGGTTCTAATTTCTCTATATCCTCTCCAACACTGCCTGTTACTTTTTTTTTTTTTTTGTGGTTCCCTATGTTACTTATGTTTTTGATGACAGCCCATATAGAATTTGTATCGTGGCTGTGAGGAGCAGCGGTTCTCAACCTGTGGGTTGCAACCCCTTTGGGGGTCGAACGACCCTTTCACAGGGGTCGCCTAAGACCATCGGAAAACACATATTTGTGTGGACATGTACTTATGTGGCATATTTGTGTGGACGTGTACTTATGCGGACCAGTCACACATGTGTAAAGAGCAGCTACCAATAATTTTATGGTTGGGGGTCACTACAGCATGAGGAATTGTATTAAAGGGTCCTGGCATTAGGAAGGTTGCGAACCACTGGTGAGGAGGTACAGCATTGTGGTTTTGCTTTCCATTTCTTGGATGGCTAGTGATGTTGAACTTCTTTTCACATACTTAACAGCCATTTGTGTATCTTCTTTTTTTTGCTTTTTGGTATGTGGGTAGCTCCCTGACTGGGAATCGAACCCAGGCTGCAGCGCTGACAGCGCCAACACCGAAGCCTTAAGCCACTACACCATCAGGGAACTCCTGTCTATCTTCTTTAGAGGAATGTCTGTTCAGATCCTTTCCCCATTTTTAAATTGGTTTGTTTGTCTTTTTGTTGTTGAGTTGTGTATTAGTTTGCTAGGGCTGCCATACAAATATCATTGGATGTCGTCAAATATATGGTAATGGCAGGAGAACTGACTTTGAGTGGTGAGCATATAATGCAACATACAGATGTACTGTAGAATTGTACACCTAGAACCTATGTGATTTTTACTAATCAATGTTGCCCCAATAAATTTAACAGTAAAAAAAATTTTTTTTTTTTTTAAATCACTGAATGGCTTAAACAATAGAAATTTATTTTTCACAGTTCTGATGGCTAGAAGTTTAAGATCAAGGCCTTGGCAGGTTTGGTTTCTTCTGAGGCCTCTGTTTTTGGCTTGTAGAAGGCTGTATCCTCTCTGTTCTCAGGTGGTTTCTCCTCTATGTGCATGCCCATCCCTAGTGTCTCTTTGTCCAAATTACTTCTTATAAGGACACCAGTGAGATTGATTAAATCCTACCTTAGTAGGCCACATTTTAACTTAGTCACCTCTTTAAAGGCCCTACCTCCAAATATAGTTACATTCTGAGGTATTTGGGGGTTAGGGTTTCAACATGTGAATTTTGAGGGACACAATTCAGCCTAACAAGTTACGAGTTTTTTATGTATTCTAGATACAGTTCCCTTTTCATATATATGATTTACAAATGCTTTCTCTTATTCTATGGGTTGGCTTTTTACTTTCTTTCTTTTTATTTTTTTAAATTCGGTTGGTTCCCTGAGCGGGGATCGAACCCAGGCGGCGGCAGTGAGAGCACCGAAGCCTAGCCACTGTACCACGGGGAACTCCCCCCTTTTTACTTTCTTGATAGTATCCTTTGAAATACTAAAGTTTTTCATTTTTATGTAGTTCAATTTATTTTTTCTTTTTCTCGTGCTTTTGGTATTATAGGTAAGAAACCAATGCCTAATACAAGGTCACAAAGATTTATATTTATTTTCTTTTCAGAGTCTTATAATGTTACAACTTACATTTACGTCTTTAATGACCCTTTTTTGGTTTATTTTTGTGTATAGTGTGAGGTTAAGAGTCCAACTTCATTGTCTTATATGTGGATATCTAGTTGTCCTAGCATTATTTGTTGAAAAGACTATTCTTTTCTCATTGAACTATCTTGGCACCCTTGTCAGAAATCATTTGACCATAAGCAGTCTGGATTTTATGCTTAGTTAGATGGGGAGGCTTTGAGGAATTTGGATCAAGGCAGTGGTGCTGTTTCCCTTTAATTTTTGTTGTTTTTTGTTTGTTTTTTTATGTGGGTAGTTCCCTGGCTGGGAAATGAACCCAGGCCGCAGCGTTGAGAGCACCGAAGCCTTAGCCACAACACCACCAGGGAACTCCCTCCCTTCGGTTTTTAAGAAGACCCCTTTGGCTGGGGGTGTTGAGTGAATAGAGGGTCAGGGGTAGGAGCAGGGTCAGTAGAGGGGCTACAGTATTAGTCTGGGCAGGAGATTGCAGTGGTTCTAGGTGGTAGTAAGGAGTGGTTTTCGCCTTTATACTCAGTGGGCAGGCATAAATCTGGGGTAAACCACGTCTGGAGTTTTCATTGGGATTTCTCCCCTGGGCAGGACTCACAGATTTCAAGCCTGGCTACTGGATTGGCGTTCGCTATGATGAGCCACTAGGGAAAAATGATGGCAGGTAATAAGTATTCCTACCCAGCATGTGTGTGTGTATGTGTCTGTACCTGTGTCTTGGCTTGCAGATGTGTGCATATATGTGTTAAGTGTATGCATGTAGTATGGGATGATCATGTCCATCTCAGCATCTGGGGAGGGAACCATGTTGGGGGGCTCTGACCACTGCCTTCCCCATCATGCTCTGCAGTGTGAATGGGAAACGCTACTTCGAATGCCAGGCCAAGTACGGTGCCTTCGTCAAGCCATCCGTCGTGACAGTGGGGGATTTCCCCGAGGAGGACTACGGGTTGGATGAGATGTGACACCCAAGGAAGTACATCCTGCCCCAGCTAACTTGCCCACTTACTGCCCCTCCTTTTATGTGTCTGTGGCCCTCTTCCCCTGACCCCATTTTTATTTTATTCACTTTGCCCTTGACATTGACTTTTGAGACTTATGTATTAAATTTGCTGGAACTGGAAATTGTTTGGAGGACTCGATGATTATAGGAGGCCTGGAGGCAGCTGGATAGGTGAAGGTAACATAGGGGGCTGGGCAAAGTAGAGATTGGGCAGGGTGAGGCTTTAACCCTTAACTGATAGCCTGAGGCCCATGAGACTCTTCTTTGTCCTCTATTAGTTAATATAATATTCTGCTGCTATGACAAATAGGCCCAAAATAATAGTGGCTTTCACAAGATGGAAGTTTATTTCTCTCCATGTAAATGAAGTCTCTTAGAATCACTAAGAGCTAATACAGTGACCACCCCCACCCCCCCCATGTCAAGGGGCCAGTCTCCATCTCCATATATCTTGTTGCTCTCCTATCTCCTCATGATTCCTACCTGGTTGTACCTGGTGCGTGATTCCAGGTACCAGATACAATATAAAACTTGTTCCTATTTCATTGGCTAGAATTTTGTCTCATGGCCACTTACAATTGCAGAGGAGGCTAGGAAATGTTTTTATTCTGAGCAGCTATGTTCCCAGCCAAATGTCACAAGTTCCTGTACTACAGAAGCTGGGGAGAAGGTCAACAAGTAGTTCTACCACAGTCCCTATGGGTGGAGGACCTTACCTGTTCATTTAATACAGCTGGCCCTTGAACAACATGAGTTTGACCTATGAGGGTCCACTTATATGTGGATTTTTTCCCAATAAATACTGTAAATGTATTTTCCTTATGATTTTTTTTTTTAAATATAGGTGAAACAAAGAGATAGTCTATTAAAGAGAAAGTACACTCCAAAGAGGTAGGAACGGGCTCGAGGAGGGGGAGTGGCTCAAGAGCCTCCTTATGATTTTTTTTAACGTTTTCTTTTCTCTAGCTTACTTTATTATACAGATTGACTGTTAATCAGCTGTTTATGTTATCAGTAAGGCTTCCAGTTAACAGTAGACTATTAGTTGGGGGGAGTCCCCTGGTTGTCTAGTGGCTAAGCTTCCGTGCTCTCACTGCCGTGGCCTGGGTTCAATTCCCGCTCAGGGAACCAACCAAAAACAAAAACAAAAAACCAAAAAAAGACAGTAGGCTGTTAGTAGACTTTTTGGGAAGTCAAATGTTATATGTGGATTTTCAATTGTTTAAGGGTCAACTATATTTGAAAGAAAAAAGAAATCTGAAGTCTTTAGAAGTAGCATGAAGACTCTTATAGCATTGTAGAGCCGGGCAAGTAACATTGTACCCACAGGCATTAGATGTGTGCATGCAGCCCATGCATTCTGGGGATCCTGAACCACACCATGCATGTACAGTAACCCCTTGTTAGCTCCTTGAATGGATTCTTGATGGGATGGCTATCTGGGGGATTCTACTTAATTGCTGCAATTAATTATAACTGCTGGAGAAGAAGTTGGCCGTTGCAGGAACAACCACAGTAAGCAGAAAGAGGTTGAACTTGAGGGTTGAAGGGATCTTTGGGGGAAGCTGCTCACATCCACGTGCAGCCTCATGTTATATGCAGTCTGATGCCATCATACTACAGACAGACCCACTCAGATACACAGAACACACATCTGTCTTCACACTTAAACACCAAGACACACTCAAAACACAAACACAGGAGGTCACATGCAGAAACAGTACACAAAGCTTCTCTCACAGGGGAGCCACACATACACACAAGATACAGAGATTCATATCACACACCTACCAGGATTAGATAACCTACACAAACACACACACACACACACCCCAATGAGGTGTCAGTCCACAAAAGAACCAATCAAAACTGGCTACTTTAAAAAAGGACTCCAAGGCTTAGCCCCCTTCCCAATCAGTTAGTTGTAAGAGTGAGGAGCGTTAGAGAGGTATCCCCAGCTTCCCAGCCAGCACATACCAACTAAAAATCAGCCAGAGTCCAACAGAATGAGATGAGGAATGGATCAGCACTGAGGACGTGAGACTCACTTTAAGATTCGGCCTCAGAGCACACCTCCATTTGAGGAAGCCAAAGGATAGGGGCAGGAAGACGATCATACCTTCGAGCTCCAAGTAAGGGTCACAAAGTCACTGTGCATGAGGGTCTGCCAAACTGCAGTGGAAAATCTAAACACAAACTTCCAGGGTGTGCTTTAACCCTTTTCCAGTTTAGGAAAAAAACAAAGTGTACCTTGCTTGCTGCATTCATTTAATTTTACATAAACACAGTCTTTGAGGCTGAAGTAAATCTGACTGGTTTTCAGTGTGAAAGTAAAATATAAAAACTGTTCTTGGAGTCATTTCTAAACAGAACTTGTCTCTAATTCTAATGTAACAGAAATGTATACGATCGGTATTCAATCATTTGGGGGGTAAGGTTAGGACTAATCCACAAGTTATCTCAGGGCAAATGTGCAGCCACAAGTGTCACTGGTGAGTATTCTTGGGGCAAATGGGAAAAGGATTAATGCCTTCCAGCTGTCAACATGGAAGAAGCTGTCCTCACAAGAACATGGGGAAACATTTAAATTGTTGATGACAATAGAAAGGATCATGCTGGCAATTTCTAAATAGGGAACCTACACCTGGTATATGAAAGTTGACAACAGTTTGGGATTGGAGTGTCACTTTACAGAATGACCTATTTAAGCTTTATTGGTATCAGGGCGCCCAGAAAGGAAGGGGACAGTGGTTAAGGTAATACTAGCCGCTATAACAAACACCCCCTCCCCTGCAGTCCAAGGCAGGGGTTATGGTTGATTGGCAGCAACCTCCATGTGTTGATTCACACACCCAGACTCCATCTTGTGGCTCCATCATTTTCATGGGCTCAAAAGTATCTCCTTCCAGCTGGCAAAGAGGAGGAGACAGTGTAGGGAAGGTTCATCATATTTAATAACCTGTTCTACACATACACGTTTGCTCATACTGTATTGAAAAGAACTTGTCATGCAGTTACCCTAGATGCAAAGTGGGCTTTGGAACACACTCCTGTGCTAATCACCTCCTTCCCAACCACTACTATGAAAAAAGTCCATGGACTTTGGTGGTCCCAGCAATAACCACCCTCTTCTGTACTTGTCACCAGATCAGTAACCTCAGGAGAAGCAGCAAGAAAAAGCTGTGGGATTTCCTTCTACCAGACCCATAAATCCTCCTGCCTCCCCCAAACTTCCCTTGCCTAACCGGCACCATCCACCTTCCTCTTTTTTTTTAATGTATAAATTATTTTTTATATAAAAAATAATTATCATATTCCAGGGTATTATTTTGTATACGGATACTGTTCTTGATTTCCAGAGTTACACTTTTAACTTATAAGCATAAATAAAAGATTTAAAAACATTTATATAGATAGGGAATTAGTATTAATAGTACCCATGTATAATGCACATCCATATTTTTCCTTCAAAAATTTGGGCAAAAAAGTAAATATTTGACAGTAAAATATAGTAAGTTGCAAAAATGTTTCTATTTTGTAGATGAATAAATTTTATTGTAAAGAGGCCAGACAACTTATCCCCAAACATGTACATAATAAGTAGCAAAATTAAGACTGAAACTGAGTTCTAATTAACAAGTGTACTAGGTATTCTATTGTACCTCCCTACTTCTCCTTATTTTTTTTATTTTTTTATTTTTTTTTAAATTCATTTTTATTGTTAGACTTATTGGGGTGACATCTGTTAGCAAGGATTACATAGGTTTCAGACATACAATTCCACAGTGCATTGTCAACTTGATGCATAATAAGTTCACCACCTAATGTGACCCCTCTTTCCATCCCCCTACATTCAGCTTCCCCCCCTCCTCTCCCACCCCCTCCCCCCTCTCCCCTCCCTAACCCACTCGTCCCCAAATAAACATTAAACTATCGATTGTGTCCATGGGTTATTTGTTTGTTCAGTTCTTTTTTTCTTTGCTTTCAGTTTTATATTCCGCATATGAGTGAAATCATGCAGTTCTTTGTTTTTTCTGTCTGGCTTATTTCACTTAGCATGATGATCTCCAGGTTCATCCATTTTGTTG
>PVJL010019183.1:0-14412 GCA_004026885.1 Lyroderma lyra | reverse complement strand
GCACACGCACACGCACACGCACGCGGGTCCCCTGTGGGGACCGGGGGAGCTGTGGGGGCAGGGACACCCAAAGCCGTGCACGGGGTGACAGGGACGTGTGTGTGTGTGAGCGCGGCGCGGCCTTGGGCGGGCCCAGGCGGGTGCGCGGGTGTAAGTGCGCCCGCAGCAGGGGGAGTGGGACAGTGGGGTGGGGGGACCCCGATTTCAGTGGCCGGTGCGACGTGATGAAGGCCCGGTTGGGCACGGTCAGCCAGGCCGAGCGGCTGCAGGCTGCTTCCGGCACACGGTGGACGGCGTGGGTGGGCGGGGGTGGGGGCGGCATGTGTGACAATGCCAGGTGACACAGGGAAATGCGTGAGTCTAGGAGAGCATGGGCGGGTTTGGGGGGCGCAGGCAGACATGGGGGGAGACACGCGGGGTGCGTCCTGGAAACACGCACAGAGAGCCTTAAACCGGCACCCCAAAGCCCCAGGCCTCGGGCTGCCGAATGTCCTCGGGTTGAGGCCCCCCAGGCACGGGGCCACCAGGCCTGGCACCTACTCCCAGAACTCCATGACGGGGGAGGTGACGTTCTCAGCGGGCGTCACAGTGTTGGCTCCTGAGCGGTTCAGAAAGTCCATGCAGCGCTCTGTCAGGGACAAGGGGAGGCCGCGTCAGCCAACGACGAGGTGGGGACCGATGCCCTCACGCGCTGGTCCCCGCTGACCCCGTGGCCTCGCGGCCTGGGGGTCCCCGTCCTTCCCCGTCCCAGAGCTTCCGCTCCAGAGTCGGGCGTCAGCAGCTCAGGTGGTTCCTGGGACCAGCCCCCTCGGCATGTCCTCGTCCCGCCCTGCCGACCTCCCGCAGGCTCCCGACCCCCCATGCACGCAGCTCCCACGTGGGGGACCCCCAGACAGCACTGTCCCCACTCAGCAGTCGAAGGGACTGAGTCCTTGTCCCTGCCCCCTCCCAGGGGAAGGGTCTGAGGTCCCACCGAAGGGTCAGCCAGCAGATCTGCCACCAAAGGCCACACAGCTTGGATTGGGGGCAAGTTCTGCCACCTGTTTGCCCCTCGCCGGCCCCTCGGGAGAGCCCACCCCCGAGGGCCAGTGGCTACCTGTGTTCCAGGTGTTGGCACAGGTCATCCAGGGCAGCTCAGAGGCGAAGGAGCTGAACAGGTAGAAGAGGGCCCAGGCGAGGATGATGATGTAGTAGACGTTCAGGTAGGACTCGATGACCACGGACGCCAGACCGATGCCTTCCGTGCGGGGCGGGGGCAGGAAGCAACAAGAGAGCCCCCAGGGCAGTGTCAGCCCCCCAAACGTCACCTGCCAGTCACGACTAGGAGGATCCTGGGCGCGACGCAGCGAGCGCCACCAGGTTTATTTACTGTCGCGCCATGCCATGTACCGCGCGTCTGTCTGAGTAAGAAACGCAGGTGACCACGCTTCTGCGCTCTTGTAGCGTCTTCGAACGTGTCTGTGTGTGACAGACACTCGGGCAGGGTCGTCGCCCAAACGTTAGCAGGCGGGTCCCTGCCGCGGGGGCCGGCTCAGCGGTTTGTCCCGGGTGGGCAGCCGGGGTGGGGGTGGGCTGGGCTGCAGCGGGGCCTCTGCCTGAGCGATGACCCGCTGGTTTCGTCCAAGAACGAATTACTGAGGAAGGCCGGACGAGGACGGGCAGCCCGAGGGCCGCTGGGACCATGCGTGCTGACCCCTCCTTCCTGCTCGGGGGGCGGGCAGCCTCGGGTGGGGTCCCCGGAGGGGAGGCGGCGGGGGCCGCCCCCGGCGAGGGGGTTTCCGGGGAGCTGCCGGCTGGGGTATCGAGCACGCACCCACACACCCCGCGGGGCCCCCGGTGCCGGGCTGGGCGGTGGCCACCCCATTTCGGAGGGCGGCGAGGTGGTCGGGGAGGAAGCTGGCGCCTGCGTGTAAGCCGAGGAGGGCGCGAGGCCGTGGGTGAGCAGAGGGGTGCGTCCCTGCGGCCCCCGGGCCGTGGGGTCTCCGCGGCCGGGAGAAGCAGGAAGGAGCCGGAAGCCCCGTCCCCAGCGCCCATGCAGCGCGCGGCTCGCCTGCCCCGTCCTTGCGGCCCGCCGTGTGCCCCGCACGCCAGCCCTGCTCGTGCCACCCTGAGCTTTTGGGCCCTGGGGAGAGCGCCCAGCTGGGTAGGGTGCAGAGCAGAGCCCCGGGCTGCCTGCCCTGGCTGAGGGCACGGCATCTGTGGAGCACCCCGAACTCCAGAGTAGAAACGGGGGTGAGCCAGGCTCCGCCCGGCCCCAGTCCCTCACTGCTGCCCCCCGGACGCCCCAAGAGGGATCAGTGTGTCCCCCACCACACTCAACCCCTGTGGAGCCTTCTCAGCCAGGCGGCCACCCCACGTAGCCCCCGGGGGTCCCTCACGGACTGACGCGTAGGAAGGAGCCTCTGGGGGGCAAGACGATGCCTCTGCCTCTTTTCCACAGTCCCCCACCCCGGGACCGGCCAATCAGCTTTGTGGGGGACGGGGAGGGACACCCCAAGCGGCTCGAGAGCCAGCACGGGAGCTGCCCCTAACCTGAGAGCGCGCGCGAATGTCCCGCTCGGTTGGGCCCGGGTTTGCGTGCTCAGTTCGCGACGCCGCCTCCTCGTCTATGACGCGAGGGGACCAGGGTGCAAGGCGGGCGGAGGTGCATGTGGGAGCAAGCCACGCACAGAGACGTGTTCTCCGGAGTTGGTGTGTCCCCCTGTGTCCCCCTGTGTCCCCCTGTGTCCCCAGGGCATGCAGCACAGGGGCAGGGTGCTAGGAGTGGGGTGGCGTGGGGAGACCGAGGCGGGCTGAGAGGAAGCACTCACCCTGGAGGAGGGGACAGATCTTCCTCCAGGCGGTGACGCTCCCCTGGCTCGTGTACTGGCCCAGCGCCACCTCCAGGAAGAACACGGGGATGCCACAGGCGAAGAAGAAGATGAGGTAGGGGATGAAGAAGGCGCCTGTGGGGGGAAGCAGAGGCTGAGAGGCCCCCCGTGAGCCCTGGGCGCCAGCACCCAGCAGCCTCCACTGCCCCCTCGCGTCCCCGCAGCCCCCTGAGGGGCCAGTGCCCTGTCACCGAGGCGCAAACTCGAGTCCTCCGGCGCCGTTCCGGCCTCCGTGCGCGCCCCCGCGGTGGGCACGGCTGTCCCACGGACCTCAGAAGGCTCTCACCTCCCCCGTTTTTGTAGCAGAGGTAGGGGAACCTCCAGACGTTGCCCAGCCCGATGATCTCCCCGGCCACCGACAGCAGAAACTCCATCTTGTTGGTCCACTGGCCGCGGGCCTTCACGGGCTCCTCGCCTGCCTGCTCCAACTTCGGTCCCTCCTCGGGGACCCAGGAGACCACAGGGGGCCCGTCCTCATGCACCGACGCCTTTCTGTCCATTGCCAGGCCACGCGGGGGCTGGGGCAGGGTGGTGACGAGCCTGGTGGGAGGAGAAGGGACGAGCCGTCAGCCCCAGCCCCGCGCCCCCAGCCCCACGCGGAGCTCCCGGGGCCATTGCACCGTGGCCTTCGTGTTCCTGGGACTGTCCCCCGAAGCGCTTGCTGACATGGGCACTTCAGGTCCCCACTCTGCTCCCTTGACTCTGGGGACGAAGCGGGGCCCCACCTGAGGTCGCCCATTGTGCAGATGGGGACACGGAGGCCTCGGCGGCTGGAGGGACTCTCCTGGGACCAGGCCGCGGGGTGGGGTCAGGGCTCAGGGCCCAAGTCCCTTTGGATGGTCACGGCCAGCCCCCACCCCCGCTGCCCTGTCCGCCCCGGGTCCTCGGGACTCAGTCACTGGCCTCCAGCCCCCGGGCTGAGCCGGGCAGGATCAAAGGCTCCCGGGGGTCAAAGGGCAGGCATCTCTGCACCGGGCGATCGATCCATCAGCTCAGGATAAACAGGGGAGCCGGCAAGCTCCAGGCCTCCGATTGGGCGGGACAGGGAAGGTGGGGACCCGGGACAAGGCCAGGCGAGGACGAGGAGTGGTGTGCCAAGGCCAAGGGCAGGCCTTTGAGGGAAGCCTGGTTCTGCTCTCCATCCGAGCGCGTGTGCGTGGGGGTGTCTGCGGGGAGCGGGGGGCTCCCGGCAGTAGGCAGGGTCACCGAGCCATTCTCCCTTGAGCGGTGGTCCCCTCCCGATCGGCGCGGTCCCCTCCAGGAGACTCAGAAGTGGCCACACATCACGGCGTTCGCTGCCCTTGCCAGGTCCCCGCCCTGCCCCACAGGGCCCGTGGCTCCCGGACAGCCGGGGCCAGGACGTGGGCCACGACCCGTCTTTCTCCGGCTGTTGGGCTGCGCGTGGGGATGAGCCGGAGGTCCCGTCCACCTACCCCTCCTCCCCCACCGCCGGGGCCCCAGCTGCCCGGAGGAGGAGGCGCCCTGGCCGCAGAGGGGCGTACCCCTCACCCCCCATCTCCGAAGGGCACCGACGTGACCCAGAGCCACCTGGGGCTCCGTGCGCCGCGGAGCACCCGGAAAACACAAGGGCTCCTTTTCAGGACAAGGAGGGCCTGTGTTTATTTGTTGTTCGTTTTAACCCAGGCAACGGCCCAAGCCCACGCCGGTGGGGAAGGTGGGGCGGGAGCCATCTGAGGTGATGGAAAGTTTTGAAGGTGACTTGGAGGGTGCCCCGAGGCTTAGCCCGGCACCGACAGCGTGTCGGCGTGGAATTCCCGTCCTGGCACCTCCACGGAGGGGAAACGGGACAGGGGCGTCCAGGGGACATCCAAGGGGTTCACGGTAGGCAGCACACCCAGGGTACCGCAGGGGCCCCAGGGTGCAAGAACAGGGCGTTCGTTCCCGGGGGAAAAGCTGGTGCTGCCTGAAGCCGCTGTGGAGACTGGTACGGGACTGGGGCCGGGCACCCCGAGGACAGCCCCTCAGTCCCTCTCAAATGTAAGAACAGGCGAGTGCACGCACACACGCACACACACACGCATGCACACACGCATGCACACATGCACACACGCGCACACACACACACGCACGCACACATGCACACACGCACGCACGCGCACACACACATGCATGCACACATGCACACACGCACGCACGCGTACGCACGCGCACACACACACACATGCACACATGCACGCATGCACGCACGCACGCACACATGCACGCGCACACACACGCACGCACGCACACACATGCACGCACGCACGCATGCACGCACGCACACACACATGCATGCACACATGCGCATGCACACACGCACACACACATGCATGCACACATGCACGCAGAAAGAATGGATGAAATCATGCAGCAAGACAGGAAGCGCAAGCTCTAGGGCAGACCCAGGCCCTAAGAGCACACGGTGCTTCACCGCCCTGAGCACCGCCGGGGTCGGACCCCCACTGTGCTCAGAGACGTGGGGAGCAGGACCTGACACCCGGCTGGTGTGTCCCGCCCCATGCAGTCCGCTTACCCGCACTGCGGTGAGCGGTGGGGGGCTGAGTCTCCGCCCCGCTGGGTGGCCTCAGGCCAATCGCACGCCGTCTCTGGGCTGGAAGCCTCCTCCCTGGAAGAGAGAGCATGAGCCCCGCTCAACAGGGGTGTTGGGAGGTGGGGACAAAAGCCAGATCCATCCAAGACCAGGAGGGATGACGGCCTTTGCTGGCCTGGCCATCAGGTCACTCGGCTCAGGGCGAACCCCAGCGTCACCGCACGGGGACGGATGGTCAGGAGATGGGCCCTGCCGTCCTCAGACCAGAAGCGGCTGTGTTGGGACCAAGCTGTCCCCAACGGTCAGAGCAGCCCAGGCCAGGAGGGGGAGGAAGGAAGAGGAGGGGGAACTGGAGGAGGCCGTGGGGTGGGGGTCCAGCCTGTGGGGGAGGAGGACGCGGAGGACACGCTGATGGGCACGGGGCTCGTTAAAGCTCACGGGAGGACCGTGACCTACAGGTGAGAGTGAAACACCGGCAGGGACACAGCAGGGGCACGCGGCCAGGACAGCTGGTCCGGAGCCACAGTGAGTCCGGGGGACCATGGGCCACAACGGGGGGGACTCAAGTTAGACTCCGGGAAGCCGTGTCCAGGAAGACGTCCGACGGAACGAGCTGCACAGAGCTGCCCTTTGGGGGTTAAGTTTCCAAAGCCAGAAACGGCGTCCCCGGTCCCCCTCACCCCTACCCCTGCCCCCCGTCCCCCCACTGCACCCTTTCACCCCAGCCCACTTGCTAGGGATACCCCAAGAACAGTGTCACCCAGTCAAGGTGACTTCCGGAGATGCCCCCTCCACCCCAGCTCTGTCTCCTCCCCATCACCTCCCCAGGCTGCCCGCCCGCCCTGCTGAGCTGGGACAGGGCATGGGGACACGGGACGGGCCTCAGCGTCCCTCAGTGCCCTGCAGACTCAGACACCAACCCCCACACTGCCGACAGCGCTCGCCATCCAGGAAATCACTCCAGAGGTCGGCAAGTCCAAAACGAACCGTCTGCAGGAGCTGGGCATGTGGACGGGGCCTGGCCAGGGGCTGCCGGCGACGCCCTCGCGTGTGGAAATGTTCCCCGCGTGGAGGCTGGCCCGACGTCCGGTCTCACACGGCACAGAGTGTGACAGCACTGTCCCATGTCACACGGGACGTCGGGTCGGCCCACTGACACTTTGAACGTGAGCCAGTGAGACGAAGCAGACCGGACGTCCCGTGTGACATGGGACAGGACCGTGGTTTTCTGTCCCACGCCTGCTCAGCCTGCCCTGCATGCCGCGGGGACCCCGGCTCAGCCCCAGGAGAGGCCCAGCGCCCGGCTTCGGGGCCCGGGACACCCCAGCCCCTGCTGCAGCCCACGCCCACATACCAGCCCCCACCGCCGCGCACACCGGTGCCGTTCCTGTCACGTCCTTTTGCACACACATACCTGTGTGCATGCCACCAAATCCTGGCTCCCGTCTCGTCCTCCAAGCCTGGGGGCTGCTTGGCTGGCTGGTGGCCCCCTGTCACCTGCTCCTGACCGGCTGCAGGCACCAGCGTGCCCACGCCTCCCCACCCCCCGGAGCCGGCAGCTCCGTCCTCCGCCCTGCCGGTGGGGGGCACGGCAGCCCCGTCCCTGTGGTCACTCACAGACCCTGTGCTTCAGGACCGGCCCAAGGCTTCTCCTCCCCGCCATGCTGGGCGCTGGCAGCCTCCCCCTCCCTCTCAGTCAGGGGATCACCCCCTTTTTTACCCACCCCCTGAGGCCATCCCCCCGTCCACGGACTTTTCCTGCTTCCTAGGCCTGTCCCGGAGCAGCTCTGATGCTGTGGGGGAGCTGGGGTGACACCCCTTGTCCTGAGATCCACAAACATCAGACTTTGCTCTGGCCGCAGTGCATTGCACCCTCAGACACGCACACACACACACACACACACACATGCGCGTATGCACACACATACGTGCGCATCCTCGCACACGTGCACGCACACATGCACAGACGCGCACGCACACACAAGCACCCCCACACGCGCATGCACACGCACAGACGCACACACACGTTCACGCACGCACACGCACACGTGCAGCACGCACGCGCACGCGCACACACACGCACATGCGCACACAGCTCTCCAGTCTTCTCTCCCAGGTCCCCCACCCCAGCCCCCCAGCTCCTGCTCACCTCGGTCCCCGACCCGGTCCCCGCGGTCAGCGCAGCGCCATGCCTCAGGTTCCCCAGGGAGAACGCCCCGAGGTGGGCCTGAGCGGGACACTGTCCGCCTTCGCTCCTCCTGCTGCGCTGTCAGCTCAGGGTCCCACCCGGGCCGTGGTCCTGGGGTTCCCGGGCAGTGACTGGTGCGCGTGTGCGCCCGCCCGGCCGCGCGTGGGGACGCGCAGGGGCAGAGACATACCACGAGCAACGGCAGGGACTGAGGTCAAAAGTTTGGGAAGTGGGATTTCAACATCAAGCTCAGGAAGTCCTGTGTCCCCGGCCCTGCCCCCACTCGGTCCCACTGTCCACGCTCCTGGGACCCCCGGGCTGGGCTCGGGCGCCCTCCTTTCGCGCCTCGCGCCTCCCCCCTCCTCACCTTGCCCCTCCCGGGACGAGGACCAGCTCCCGCACTGCGAACCTCGGAGGGGAGTGGCCCGTGGTGACAGCACAGGAGGAGGGTGAATCACGGGCTGGACTTTTCCACCGAGTACCTGCCCTCCGTGGTTTCGAGGCGGGCTCTGGACCTCGCCGCCCCTGCCCTGCCCCTTGGGATTTTCCTAGAGAAAGTGCCCGAGCTGGTCCTCAGAGAGCCCCGGCTGCGAAGGACGCGGTGGCCGGCACACGGACCGGAGTTGGCAGTCCTCCTCCTGCCCAGTACTGACCGTGTCGGCTCGGCCAGGGTCTGACCGCAGCTCGTCACCCCACAAAGGGCCGATGACAAGCACTACCCGGCGGAGCGGCTGGGAGGGCCGAGACGGGAGGGCTGCTGGGGGGAACTGGGGGGCTGAAGGGGAGCCGCAGTGTGCGCGGGGGTCCTCTGGGGGCAGGGCTGGTCCGAGGCCGCACAATAGTGCTCCGGTGACCAGGCACACAGCTGCGACCTGCCTGACTGCCCAGCAGCTGTCAGTGGTGAGCTGTGTGCCTGCATCTGTGTGTGTCCTGGGCCATGTGACCAGGGGGCTTGTCCAGGGTGGGGTCGGCGTCACCATTCCCGAGCATGCCCACCCGTGGGGGAGACGGCCTGTCCCCGGGCTGCTCACAGGACAGCCCGTGTCCCCTGGAGCCTCATCAGCCCTAGGTGGTGTGCAGGGGAGGAAGTTGTGGGGAGAAGAGAAAATTTCCCTTTGCACCCACTTCCCCTTCGTGTCTCAGAACGTCCCGGCAGGGCTGGGTGCGAAGTGAGACTCTCACTCTGTAGTTTTCCATCAGGCACCCCCCGCCCACTGTCTCCTGGGGCCCCTCTTGGCAGCTCCTGTGG
Source organism: Lyroderma lyra (assembly GCA_004026885.1). Taxonomy (NCBI): domain Eukaryota; kingdom Metazoa; phylum Chordata; class Mammalia; order Chiroptera; family Megadermatidae; genus Lyroderma; species Lyroderma lyra. The sequence continues at coordinate 5,554 of PVJL010019183.1, read as the reverse complement.
GGCTCCCCGTCCAGGGGAAGCCGGAGCACATCTCAGTTCTTAGACCTGAGCCTCTGAAAGCAGGAGGCGGGCTGGGGGTGCGCTCAGGCAGAGCAGGGCTCCCCTGGGGTGCGGCGACCAGCATGCTGCACTGGCCCTGGCCCTGCAGGCTGGGTCACCGTGCGTCCATCACGGGGCCCACTGCAGAAGGGCCACCAGAGCCCCCAAGTGGAGAGAACTATTCCAGAACAAAACACCCAGCCTCTCCACAAAGGGGACCCAGAGAACTGGACTGGGCGGAGGGCGCGGGTCCCAGCTCTGTCACTCAATGTGAAGAGTTTATGTCGGGCTTTCAGTGAGGACCTGGGGATGCAGGCGTCTTGTCACCCTTCCTTCAGCTCATCTGACCGGACCTCCCCCCGCCAGACCCCACGGGGTAAACACCTGGAGGCCAGAGACCCCCGTCTGTCTGTGCAAAAGGCCGGAACACCCCCACTTAGGTGAACCTGGAGCAGACCCAAGTCGGTGCTGTTTCCGTGCTGCCGTGAGAACCACGAGCCCCGCAGGGCCCTCGCCTCTCCTGCCCTCGGCCTGCTTTTTCGGGGCCCGGCGGGGACCCTGCTTCCCGAGCACCTGACGCAGGCTGGGGGCTCTGCGCGCACCCTGCTTCCTCCTCACCAGAACCTCGGCGTGGAGGAATGATAGTCCCCAGGCGACAGACGAGGACATGGGGGCGAATAGATGTGGCGTGTCCCAAGGCCACACACACGTACAGGATTTGAACGTGGGCCTCTTGGCCCCCAAAATCTGTGCTTGAACCCCTGGACCGTGACTGTCGAAAGGGCAGGGGCCACATCTCCTGATCCTTTGTTTCGGCCTCTAGCATTGAATACACTGACCGTGAGGGCTCCGAGGGGCACTCAGATGGGTGGGTGGGTGCGTGGGTGGAACTTGAGGGGAAGAAATGCGCCCCCCCCCCTTCGGGTTTGCATCGGGGTTGGGGCAGTTTGAGTGACACCGCCGCCCCCTCGTGGCCACGTCCGGCAGGGCGTCACCCCATGCTGCGTCCACAGCTGCAGGGTTGCTTTGGGGTGACCTCTCCCTCGCCCCCTAGCAAAAACGCTGAGCTCAGTGCATGCGGAGCCGCCTTTCTGGGGCCCAGTGCGACCTGGGGCCTGGGGCCGGGAAGCCAGAGGACAGCAGGGCGCCTCTGAACTCCTGGGCTTCTCCGTTTCATCGGCAACGCACTGCGGTGGGCCGGGAGCCACAGCCAACAGCACGGATGCGCTGTCCCCGGGACCGCTCTCGTCACGGGGTCCCTTCCACACCCCGAAGAAACGCTGTTTTTGTTCCTCTGCATCACGAGCAGAGCCCAGCGCCACGCGGGAGGCATTCTGGGAGTGCTGTCAAGCTGTGCGGCATCTAAGTGTCAGCGCGCTCCTCGAGCGCAGCGGTCCCCAGCATTTGGGGACCAGGGACCAGTTTGGTGGAAGACCATCTTTCCACGGACAGAAGGGGGGAGGGGATGGGAGGGACGGTTTTGGGGGTGATTCAAGCGCATTCCATTTACGGTGCATTTTATTTCTACTATTGCTACACTGTGACATATAATGAAGTAATTATATGACTAATTTTAATGCCACTGCTGATTGGCAGGAGGCGGAGCTCAGGCCGCTGATTGGCAGGAGGCGGGGCTCAGGTCGCTGATTGGCAGGAGACAGAGCTCAGGCCGCTGATTGGCAGGAGGCGGGGCTCAGGTCGCTGATTGACAGGAGGCGGAGCCCAGGTGGTACCAGAGGAACCTTCCTGGCTGGCCCACCGCTCACCTCCCGCTGTGCGGCCCGGTTCCTAACAGGCCACAGATCGGTACTGGTCTGTGGCCCAGGGTTGGGGGACCCCTGTTCTAGCAGATTTATTTCTCCCACCTTAGGACTGTGATAGAGCCTGGCACATGTGGGGGTGCCGAGGCGGGGCTGCGTCACCAATCCTTACAAACTCTCCCGACAACACATATCAAAACCTGAAGCCTGGCAAAGGTTCCAGAGCATTCCCCCACTAACTAACCTGTAAAAAAACCCCCAAAACCTAAAACTAAGAAAACTACCGAGAGACCCTTTGCCTGAGGATCTAGGGGTCACTGATGTGCCCCTGGAACAGAGGTGGAGACACAGGCAGCCACCAAAGCCTCCACGTGTTCAGGGAGGGATGCAGTGGTGCGTGTTCAGCCACTTCCACACACACGCGCGTGCGCGACACGTGTGTCCATCTCTACACACCGATCAGAGGTAAGGCTACGGGGGCTCCCTGGTGGTGCAGTGGCTGGGCTTCGGCGCTCTCAACGATTCCCAGCCAGGGAACCACCCCAAATAAATAAATTCTGTAAAGGTAAGGCTACGGCGACACACCTGTGGGACCCTCCAGACCCCTGACCCTGCCTAGGGCAGGCCCCGCCTTCCACCTGCGTGCTCTTTGCAGCCCCACCCCCAATTGTTCATCTCCCAGCTCAGGCCCTGATCGCCCAGCGGCGGCCTCGGCAGTGCCGCCCCCGCGTGGCCATGTGCGGCACCGACATCCGTCGTCGGTGCTGAGGGCGCGGGGGCCCCCTGCTGGCGCAGCGCGGTAGTGGCCTGCTGTGCCGGGGCTCTCCATCTGCGAAGTCCCTGCTGCCCGTCTCTCAGGCGCCTGGCACCAGGCTCTGGGCGGGCGCACGCGCAGACGGGGTCAGGCGAGGACACGGCCTGCAGCAGCCCGTCCACCCTCCCTCCTTCCTGCTAGGGCTCGGGTGCCCTCCTTCCTCTGCGCCTCCCATTGCCTTTCTCATTCCACAGGGAGGAGAGGGCAGTGGACAGAGCCGGGGCGGACCGCCATGGTCTGCGTGCCCAGTGATGGAGGCTCTCGGCCGGCCGCATCACCCTTGTCCCCTCTGCTCACGATCCACAAGAACTCAATGCCGGGAGGAGACAGGGAGGGTCCTAGAGCCTTAGCTTTACAGGGACAAGGGAGGCAGGAAGCAGGCGGAACTGCTGGCAGGTGGTGGGAAGAACTCGGATTTAATGGAGCGAAGGGTAAGTGGTCCCAGAAACCACGCAGACCTCTCAGCAGGCCCCTCCACCCGCCACCTGCCCTCCCCCAGCCCATCTCCAACGTTAGCTCCTGGTTCTGGCATTTCACACTTGGTTAGGGGGCGGGGAGGTTGGGGTGGGAGGCCCCCAGCTTGCCAGGTGGGTCCCACAGAACCCCCAGGTGGACGCCACAGGAGCACAGGGGGACTGCTTCTGCCCTCCCTCCGCGGGCTGTCCCCAGGGCCTGTCCCCTCCTAGCAGTGAGACTCCAGCTCCGTGAGTCTGAGCAGCGATGTCCCAGGAGAGGTGGGGACAGCGGGTCCTGCTCGCTTCTGCTGGGCCAGGTCCTCTGCTGGGCACACAAGCTGGCGAATCCTCTGCAAGGAGAGTGGAGGGGGGCTGCTCTGCAGTGGAGTGGGGGGGCGAGCCCCCCAGCTCCCCTCATCCCCAGTGTCTGCCTTGCCCCCCAACATGTCCCTTGGGTGCCTCCTGAGACTCCTGATTATTCACTGTGTCCCCTTCCCGGCCCCCACACCCAGCTCACTGCCCCCCACTATGCAGCCACGTGTCGTCACCCCACAACCCCCTACCTCTCTGAGGGAGCCCTTGAGGGTGCTGAGTTTGTAGCAGCTGCAGGCGGGGATGCACACCATGGAGGACAGAGCCAGGAGCCAGCCCAGGGCGTCGCCCCACCAGGGGTACGTGTACTTCTTGTTGTAGGTCAGCGGGGTGTACTTGACCAGCGAGAAGAGGAAGGTGGCCTGAGGGGGACAACGGGAGAGGGTGGGGCTGGGGCCTCGTTTGTGTCCTGCACACGGTGGGCACTCAGGGGAGCTGTAGGCATAAAGTGACAAGCCCGAGGAAGCAGCGCAGAGCGGGCTCAGAAGTGCATGCATGACCCTGGGCTCCAGTCCTAGCTCTCTGTCTGTCTCTGTCTCTGTCTCTCTGTCTGTCTGTCTCTCTCTGTCTCTCTGTGTCTCTGTCTGTCTCTGTCTGTCTCTCTCTCTCTCTCTCTGTGTCTCTCTCTGTCTCTGTCTGTCTCTGTCTCTGCACTTCCTAGCTCGGGTAGTACACTGCTTAACCTCTTGGGCTTCAGTCTCATCTGTAAAATAGATACAACGGTGATTCTTACTTTGTGGGCTCGCCGGGAGCTCACACGGGTTAACGTGCACAGCCCGGGCACGTGCTCTGTCCCTATCGCTGGCCTTAGCGGCCCCACGCACGCGGGTCTCCGTCCTGCCTGAGACCTTACGCTCCCACCGTGGTGTTGGCCAAACCGGCCGACAGCTCTGGGCCTCAGCTTACCCCTCTGTGAAATGGAGAGGCAGCGTCTCCCTTGCTGTCACGTTGTAGAACCCAGCAGGAGGACGAAGGAAAATCTAAAACCGTTTTCAGTCCCCGCGGAGAAGGCCCTTCCAGGGCGAACGAACGGCCCACCTGTCCCTCTGCCGCCACCCTCTCTCCACCCCTGCGCCGGTCCCCTCCCCCGGGGTCCCCTTACTGTGCACACGGCCGGCGTGAGGAAGAGCCAGCAGTACTTGATGAGAGGCCACGGCCTGTAGCCGATCATATCTTCAATGTTGTCGTAGAAGCGCCCGGCTCCTGCCGCGAAGAGAAGGCGGAGGGGACAGAGGGACACTGTTCAGCGCCCAGAGCACCAGGCCGGGCCCCACACAGACCCGAGCGGGCAAGGACCACTGAACAGAGGGTGTCGCGGTCACGGCCACAGATCACGCAGGGAGAGCACGCTGCCCTGCGGTTCGCAGGCACGAATGACAGTGACCAGCAGAGGCTACTTTGTGACTATGAGGCTGTTAATGACCGAAATGGGTGGGCGTGAGTGGTGGGTGTCCCTCTGTTGTGTCAGGGCCCTGGGGTGGCGCTGGGAGCTGGGGCTGGGGAGTGTCACCCACCGTAGACCCAAGCCACGCACACGGACTCGAAGATGGCCACGAAGAGGAGGCACATGCCACTGGCTGCGTAGTAGTCGAAGAGCTGAAACACGTACATCCCGCCCTGCCCGGGGGACACGAGAAACGGGCCTTTACCCCGAGGAAAGGGACCCGGCCGCCCCGCCGCCCCGGCCTCCCCTCGGGCCGACAAGGCCTCGGAGCGCGGACGGTGGGAAGGAAGCTGCGAGGCGCCGGGCAGGTCCGGGGCCACGGTCACTGCGTGTCGTGGTTTCTGGGACGGGCGGCAGATGAAAGGGACAGCTGTCGTGACAGTGTCCTCATACCCGATGTCACAGGGGATAGTACCCGTCCCCGGGGCGCCCCTTCTCCCTTGGACCCCTGGAATTTGGTGCCACGGCCCGGGCGGCGAGGGGGTCTCGCTGGCGAGGCAGCTTTTCCTAATCCGACGCTTCCCCCCCTCCTTTCCGGCCCCTTCGCCTGTCACAGACCCCCCACCAGCCGCACAAGTGGGTGGTTGCTGCCCAGAGGCCAGTGGAGGGACATGTCTACTCGGTGTAACCCGCGGGGGGGACAGGAGTGGGTGGGCTCCGGGCCCCCCCC
>PVJL010019182.1:0-14369 GCA_004026885.1 Lyroderma lyra | reverse complement strand
TGGGGGGTGGTCTTTATTTTACAGGCAAGGAGGAGGAGGAAGAGGCCCTGAGCCTTAAGTTACTTGCCCAGGGTCACCCATCAAGGGCAAGTAGGGAGGAGATTGGAAACCAGGTCTGCCCAACTACTGTCACCATTGCCTTCGCCTGTCACCCTGGACACTGGAGCATCACAAAATTCATCCACCAGAGTTCAGAGATGACACTTTCATTTCAAATGGAGGCCCAGAGGGCAACCAAGACTTGACCAGGACCCCTCAGAGGGCCGGCAGCAGGCAAGGATAAGCTCTCACCATCTCCCGGACTCCTAGGCACCTGCCCGCCCTGCCCCAGGCTCCAGTGCCCCATCGGAAGGAGGGCGACCTGTGTCACATCTCTCCACACTGGGGGCTGTTGGCCAGGGACATGGCCCAGAAGGTAAAGCTTGGAAGAAGAGCATGAGAGGCATGGATCAGAGATGTGTTTGTTGCTGCCGCTGGACTCTCAAGGTGGCTTTATTATTCAGGTCATCAGTCTGGAGCCACTGGAGGGGGAAGGACAGTCCTCTGCAGCCGGATGGTCAGCTGGCCTGGCCGCGGGGGGGCTGCAGGGCCCTGGGAGCTGTCACCGCTGACTGATGGATGGGGACAGCTTCCAGTCGCCGGCCATCCCCGCCACGAGCCCCGTGGCCATCTCTGCGGCCGCCCACGCTGGCCTCCCGCCCAGTGCCTTGCTTTGAAGGTGCACAAGGCCTTTTGTTCCCGCAGCAGGGGCTGGGCAGGCCGCATTGAGGGGCCCTTCTCAGAGGAAGGAGCTGCCTGCTGGGGCTTCCCCCTGCCCTCGACCCCCACTGCTTTCCTCTAATTACCTGTGGGCAGGAGGGGCCAACCAAGGGGTCCAGCTGAGCTGCCAGGAATCTGATCTGAATGGGGGGTGGTGGCAGCCGGAGAAGCCTCGAATTCCAGCCCCCAGACCACAGATGGGAAATGAGGCCCAGAGAGGGCAACAGCCTTTCTTGAGGTCACACAGGAAGTTAAAGGTAGGGCCTGGGAGAATGCAAGGGCATTCAGACTTCTCAGGGTAAGGAAGAAACTGGCACCTAACATTCTGAACACCAATTATGCTCATTAATTGAGTACCTCCTCTGTTCAGGACCACACGGAGACATGATCTAGACACAACCCCCACCTTCAAGGAGCTCCCTTTGCCAAATATGGGGAGCAGGTGTGTCGGTAAAAGGCCTGGCACACAAGCTAAGTGCTGTGGTGGGAGGGCAGAAGCAGCGGTGGAACCTCGGGGTGGGGGGACCCCCACACAGTGAGGAGTCAAGGAGGGCACCATGGAGGGCTCCATGCACGAAGATTTTGTCCTGAGAGCAATGGGGAGCCATGCACGGTTCCAAGAGTTGGAGATAATTTCGCTAAGTTTGAGGAACTGAGGCAGAAACAAGGGAAGGTCCAGGCGAGTAGTTACCCACACGGGGTCCCTGCACCTCCACACAGAGTGGGCTCCGAGCCAGGGTGCTGCAGGTTCTCCGTGCGACCGCGACTTGGCTAAAAAGCTGAACACAGAGCTCCCCTCTGCCTCGGCGTTTCCGCTCCTTGGTGTGTGCTCAAAGGAGTTGTAAGCAGCCCCGAAAAGACATCTGTACACCCATGTTCATAGCAGCACTACTCACGGCATCTACGGGATGAAAACTGCCCAAGTGCCCACCACAGACGAACGGCTAAACAAAGTGTGCTCTAGTCATACAGTGGAGTATTATTCAGCCAGGAAAAGGAACGAAGCACTGACACATGGATGAGCCTTAAAAACACATGGGAAGGCAGCCAGACCCGAAAGGACAAACATTGTGTAATTCCGCCTATATGAAATACCTACAACGGGCGTATTCAGAGTGACAGACAGTGGAATAGAGGTGACTAGGGGCTGGGGGGAATGGGGAGCCATTGCTTAATGGTGCAGAATTTCTGTTTGCAGGCGATGCAAAAGTTCTGGAAATAGACGGTGGTGATGCTTGCATGACATTGTGACATTACAAACGTACTTACTGCTACCCAAATGTCCACTTAAAAAGGTTAAAGTGGCAAAGTTTATGTTATGTATATTTTACTATAATTTAAAAATTTAATTGTACAATATGCCAAAACCCACAGAATTCACCCTTTTGGTGGACGAAGTGGGTAGTATGTGAATTATATTGCAATTAAGCTGCTAGAAACAAAACAAAACAAAACAAAATGGGTGGGAGCCATGCGGGGGGTCCCCGTGCTCCCAGTGAAATGAAGAACAAAAAGGTCATGGTGTGCCCAGTCTGGCACATGGTGGCCAGCCATCCCTACGGATGTGTAGTTTCCCCAGAGCCTTTGGCAAGCCCCATACCTCTCTGGGCCTCAGTGGTCCCGTCTGTACCTCAGCTCCATTTGCTGCGGGCTGACCGTGTGCCGGGCACAGGCCAGTCACTTGCTCAGAATTGTCTCTTCCTGACCTCACCATATTCCAGAGTTGAACCTGGAGGCCCAGAGAGGGTGAGAGCCTCACCCTGGTCTTCCGGGGGCCGCAGTGCCTGAGCCTGCCTGGGACCCTGGTTTGGGGCTGGCCCAGGGCGTGCCTCCCTCAGCCCCTCTCCCGTCGGTCCCCAGTGCTCCCTGACCAGCCTTCCTTCCTCCTCTGTGTGTCTATTTGGGGCTGGTCACGGATTTTGTTCCTCCTGCAAATGATCTCCATGTGTCAGGGATTGGGTTTCCCCTTGTCTGGCCCTGTGCCCCTGGGAACCCTCGGCCCCCCACGGTCTGATGCGGCCGCACGGGGCCTCCCTAGCAGCTCCATTGCTCATTCTGACCCGGGCTGGGGCCCAGGCGGGCTGGGGCCTGGGCATCTGGTTTAACGATCAGAGTTGGGGCTTGTTTCGGTTTCAGTGACCCGTGGGGCCCCCAGGAGAGGGGGAGAGAGCGGACTGGCAAATGGGGGCAGTGAGGCAGCAGCGGGGGTGGGGAGAGCTGGAACTGAGCAAACAAATACCAGAGTGTTAATGGGGGATCTGTGGCAGAGAAAACACACACACACACACACACACACACACACACACACGATGAAAAGCCACCTTTCACACACCTATTTGCAGACCTTCATGCATCCTTAGCTCTAGCCATCCAAATGGCTTGCTATTTTCCATGCATGCTCCGTGCTGCCCAACCTCTTCCCTAGGCTGGTTCCTCCACCCAGGATGCCCTCTGCGCCATTCCTGCAAATGCCCCTCCTGCGATTCCCAATGCCCAGTCTTCTGGGGACTCTCCCCTGATCCCCACCTTCCCCACCAATGGCAGAGCCCTCTCCGTCCTCAGTCCTGTGGCCCGGTAGGGGCGGTGGGATGCCTCTGCTGGCTGGTGCTCCCCGGCAAACCCCTTCACCTCCCCCGAGTTCCCAGGGCCTCGCCCGTAAAGAAGCAGCTCCGCACCTCCTGCCTCACTGAATTCTCATGACAGCCTGACTGTGACTGTCCAGATGATGAGGGTGAGAAAAGAGAGTTCGGAGAGGTTTAGTCATTGGCCTGGGATCACCAGCTGGTTAGCAGAAACCTGGGTTAAACTCCAATGCCTGTGCTCCTGTTGCTTCTGTTGTGGCCAATGGCCAGCCCAGGGGTCAGGGAGGCCTGTGACTACTGTCCCTCGGCTCTGCAAGCTGGGCCCTCACTGCTTCCCTGGTCCCCCCTGATTGTTATCTGGACAGTGGCCTGTGAATTATAAGGGCCCACTTGGTCCCTGCTCAGTGGGGTGGGGGGCCTGTGGGCATCCTCCGGGCCCCAGCAGGGCAGTGCACTCCTGCTCTCTTGACCCTCCAAGCTGTGAGGGAGGCAGTGCTCCCATTTCTTAGGAGGAGAAACTGAGGCTCAGGAAGGCTACTGACCTTTCTAAGGAGCCATAGCCAGGCCAGGGCAGGGCTGGGATTTGAACCCAGGCTTTTGGCTTTGCCCATCAGCCCCAGAAGGCTGGCTTCCACTCCACAGGTGTGAGCCAAGCCCCAGGGAGCTGTGCACATTGCTAACTTCGTCAGTGATCCTGGCTTGGGTGGGGGTGCCCATTACAGCAGGCATTAGGGCTGGGGTGGGGGGAACGTTCTGGGGAGGAGGTCTGGGAGGAAGAGGCTCACCGGGGACTCGGGTCTCCATAGACCCTCTGCTCAATTCCCCAGTGGTGAGGTGGCTTTACTTCATCTATCAAATGGGGATACCATCAGGACCTGCTTTGTAGGTGCTCATGAGGATGAGAATGAATTAGTGGTGATATACATCCATGCTGAGAACTAACGTTCTTGTTCTCCGTAAGTGTTGGCTATTTCTAACAACATTACTCATCAGCTTGGCATGGCATGGGTTAGGCACTGAGGCTACCTTCTAGCAAAAATCTAGTTCATGGTCGTGGGGACTTGGGGTTGAGTCAGGCTATGCCACTGGCTTCGCCAAGCCTCAGTTTCCACATCTGTGAAACGAGACAATGCTCCTAGCATCACCATTCTTTTGCAACCAGAGAGTCTCAAGTTATTCTGTGACAGGTCTGACACAGCCTACGTGGGCCCCCTCTGCCTCCAGCCCAGGGCCCAGTGGCTCCAGCTTCTCCGGGGTGTGCGGTGGGTGGGATTAGGTTTCAGCACCTGGGTTCTCTGCCGCAGGGCCGGCCGGAGTCGGCCTGACCCTCCATCCAGACTGAAAATACCCATACAAATCCCCTGGGCCTCCCGGGGGCACATGAGAGGCTAAAATAATATCTGAAGTCAGCAGAGCCTGTCCCTGGCCACCAGATTCAGCCAGCCCCTCAGGAGCTCAACACTCCTGGCATAGCTGATTCTGAAAGGATGGTTGGCAAGAGGGTGCCAGGCTGAGCCATCTCCAGCCTCCGAGGGCTCTGGATACAGATTCTCTCCTCTGACCCCGAGAAACGGTTGGTGACTTGAGGTGGGCCTGGGAGTCTAGTCTGTTTTTCCCAAAGCTCCCAGCTAGCCCCGGGTGTCCACCTTCTGCCACCCTTGACACTGATTTGCACTTGTTTAGTCATACTTCTGTCTCCCTTGCAGAAGCAGAGGGGCCTCAGAGGGCAGGGCTGGGTCTGGGTTACCTCTGCGGGTCTGAGCGAATGCTGTGTGGAACCAACGAACGAAGGAACGAACGAATGGATGGATGACTATCCAGCTCCCTGGAGGATTCTGGACTGTCCTCGCCCCTGACAGCAGGGGAACCTTTGGGACCAACATTCTCCTTGATACCTAGGCTTAGGAGGCATTTTCTAGATTGCTTGGGGCCCTCCCTCCTCCAGGCAGCCTTCCTAGACGCCTTCCCCACTGGCTCTGCCCCGTGACCCCTGGGCTTCCCTTCCCCATCTCATGTCTGTCCCTTCTTTGTCTCTGTCTCCCCGGCACCCACCCCAGGCCTGGCATAGAGTAGATGATCAGTAGCTGTTGAATAACGAACAGATGAACGTGTGAAGGAACCCACGTGATGGAACCCCTCCCTGGCTCTGCCTTCCCATGGGGGGACGTCTTGGAAAAGGCCGCCCTTCTGCCCCTCTTTCCTCTGCTCCTGCCCTGTGGCATTTCTCTGAGTTCTTGGTGCTTTGTCGGGCCCCCGAGCCTTTGCACGTGCCGCTCCTTCCACCTGAAACTCCCTCCCCGCTAGCTAATTCCTCCTCCTCCTCTCCCCCACATCTTGGTTTCCGTGCCTCAGCTGTGACGATCCCCGACTGTCCCTCAGATCCCCAGGTTCTAATGGAAGCCACTCTCTTCCTGCCTGAGACCCAGTTCCTGGCTTCCCCTTGCCACGGACAAGCAGCTCTACCTCCCTGGGCCTCAGCTGCCCCCATCTCTGCAGTGGGCACCGATGACGCACCAGTCTGAATGTTGGGGCCTTGTCCTGTTCCCCAGCCCAGACCCCTTAGGGCTGGCCCCCCTGATGACATCACTGACCTGGCCTCAGCGTCTTCCCCTTGACCTCGGTGGGCCGGCCAGCTCGGGGGCTGTTATCTGGCTCGGAGCAGGTGGAGGGCCCGCAAACTCAGGGCCTGTCGGCCGCCTGGTTTATATTTTTAACACTCCGCTCTCTGGCGGTGACAAGGTGTCTGCTAAGTGAGGTAATAGGCAATTGAGTGGGTTCCGCTTTGCCGAGGGCCCTCATAAATCACATCTGTCAGGGGCCGGTGTCACGGTCCAGGGCAGCGGCCGCGCGTCGGCAATTAGCCAGCCTGCACCCGGTGGCTGGGCCGCAGCCCACTCACCCGGCTCCGGCCTTGGCGGGGTCCGGGGGGCTTCGGCGCCGCCCCCCCCCTGTTCTCCCAGCCCACCTGGGCGCTGCCTGCGGCCGACGAGGAGGGGCCGACGCGCTTCAGGACCTGCCCGCAGGATGACAACAGCCTCGCAGGATGACAACAGCCTCTCTGCTCAGGAGGCTGAGTCCTCCGCTCCTTGGGCCTCAGCCTTGGTCCGGTCCTTGGAGTGGGTGAGATCATTGCTGCCTGAGGACTAATGGGGGGACGTGACCAGGAGGCGGATGCATCCAACAGAGGGAAGCGTGACGATAATGACGACGAACGGTAACGAACACTTGGATGGCATGGGTCTGTGCTAGGCACGATTCCTTCCCCCGCCTTCCCGGGCGCCAGCACTTGCTTTATTTTTCTGGGGGGCGGGGGGAGCAGGAAGGATGAACAGCAGCTCCAATAGTGTGAATGGCAGCCTGTGAGGCAGAACAGCGCTCCGGCAATCACCGACAGCCCTGCGCGGCCGACGCAGCTGGTGCAAAGAGAGGCACATCTGGACCCCGAGCAGGCCGCCTGCCCAGGCCCGGTACCTCTCCCGCGCGGCTCAGCTGGCCAGGAGCGCGGCTCTGGGGGAAAGCGAGCCCCCCACCTGGCAAGGCGTGCAAGCAGCGGCCGGGAAGACCTCTCGCTGGATATTGGAGGCAGAGTGGGATCGACCCTCTCTGGGATCTAAGCTGTTAGGGAGGGGTGGGGGTGCTGACAGGGGGCCTGGGGCCGGAGAGGGGACCAACTGAGGTCACACAGCCAGCTGGTAGCAGGTGTGAGACGTAAAGCCTGCCAGTGTCTCTTGGGTTGAGTTCGTTTTGATCCCACGAACGTTGTGTGCTGTGCATCTTACATAAAAACTTCAGCCCCCAAAGGCACCAGCCCCCCTCAGAAAACCCAAGTTCTTTCCTGTCTGCAGGCGGCGTTCTCCTGGAGACCTGCCGTAGTCTGGTCCCGGCATCCCCGCTGGGCAGTGCAGCCCTGATCGCTCCCCCGGCTTCTCCCAGACTCACTCTGCCCATCTGTAAAATAGGCTTTTGTCAGCAACTGCCCCACAGGACTGTGAGGACACGAGGAGGCACGTGGTGAGGGTTCAGGCTCGGGCGGAGCTCTAGGTGGTGTCACTTTAGGTGGTTTTTGTTTTATTCTCTGTGTATCACTTCATTTTTTAAAATTTGTATTTTACCAGGCCTGGGGCAGGGGTGGCTCCCACAGCAGGATGCTGAGCCCCGAGACCTGCACACAGGGTGGGCACTCTTGGGCCTGGACTCCAAGGCAGGAAGCAAAGTCCTGAGTTCCTTCCTTAGAAATACATGCTCACCCAGAAGGAGAAACAAATGCCACACACACACATACACACATGCACATAGAGACACAGACACACACAGGGAGACATACACACACAGATACACACAGACACACATGCACACAGAGACACAGACAGACACAGACACACACACGTGTCCATGCACAGTCACACACACCTTGTCCCTCACGTTCTCTCTCACACACACTCTTCCTCGCAGGCCCACTCCCACCAGCTCAGAAACACAGATCACACCCAAGACCCATTCTGCAAATAGTTCTTAACACTGCTGTGTGCTCCACACGAGGGGTTCAGAATAATCCAGATCCAGCGAAATGCCAGCCCTTGGGCAATGCACCCTTGAACCCCATGCATGCAGAGGCCCCTGTCAATCTCCACACCTCACTCCCCTCCACGCCACCCTCCTCAGTTCCAAGGCGTCCACCCTGCTTCCTGGGGTGGTGGAGGGTTGGTGGGGGGCTCAGACAGTGAACAAGGTACAGTGGAGGCCCTGTCCCTGTCCTTCTCCTGATCCCCAGATGGGAATCCTGGGCCCTGCCCGCCAGCCCCCTTCCTATCCCCCCTGCTGGCCTGAGCAGCCTTTGTGATGGGGAAGGGAGCCTGGGGAAGCCCCAGGAGAACATTCTTCAAAGACAACGCGGGGCCCCTCCTCTGCCAGGCTGCATTCAGAGCCTCTGGAGTGGCTGCCCCTGGGGGGCCGGGCCTGGTCAGAATAGTGACCAGAGGGGGCATCCGGGTGGTTTGGAAAGATGAAAGATGCTCCAGTTGGGCGGCACTTGGACCCCAGCAGGGCAGTATTTTCTGAATATTTCCGCCTCTTTTGGGGGACCAAACACAAAGTCCGGCCTCCAGGCTCATGCAGGGCCTACCGGGTGCACAGGCCTCTGCCTCGCCGGGCTCCATCCATCCATTGGCGGGCAGCCCTGGGTGGGGGTGGGGCCGAGGGCCCTGGAGAGGGCCATCTGCATGGCCATCTTGGCTGCTTCGCCTCTCTGGGGGTCACCGGGGGCCAGGATCGATGCCGGGCCCAGCTGCCCAGCGGCGCCCCATTAAGAACCCGGCCTGGCCTGGCTCTAATTGATTACACTGGGGCGTCTGCATGGGCCCAGGTGGCAGGGCCTGGGCAGCCTCTGGCTCCCTCAAGGCACAGCCAGGCTAGGGACAGGGGAGTGGGAAAGAAAGAAGTCACGGGGTGGGGGTGTCTGTGAGCCCCAATTAAGCCACGAGTGGTGCAGCCTGGGCTGCTCCTAATTTGGTTTGGGATAATGAGGTAGGGAAATGAGCTCCTGTCTGGAGTTTAAACCCCATCTGGCCTGGGCCCTGGGAATAGTCTCTTCAATCCCTGCCCAGTGGATGGGGGGCAGGTGCTGGTGGTACGGCAGGCGCTTCCGGTGGGCACAGCATTCTATCGTATGCAAACAGTTTCTCCTCTGCACTATCGAGGGCATCTGCCAGGGGAGCTGGCGGTGTGTGTGGGGGAGATACCATTACAGATCCATTTTACAGATGGACAAACTGAGGCCCAGAGAAGGAAAAGGAAGGAGTCCCACCTGACTCCTGGCAGGATCGAAGACTTGGACCCAGATCTTCGCACGTAGCTGTTTCTTTTTCTTCCTGAGATACCTTTCGGCTTTTTGTTTTGCTTTTAGATTTAGCAAATAAAAACACAGGACTCCCAGTTAAATTTTAATTTCAGATAAACAATGAATGAAATTTAGTATTAAGTCTATCCCATGCAATATTTGGGACACACTTATATGAAAAAAATGATTTGTTCTGTATTTTATCGGCAACCCTATTCGACGCTTTGAAGGGCCTTGTAGGAGTCCAGGGCTAGTGGAAACGGACTCTTGACCAGTCAGACTTGGTTCAAACTGGTCTTGGCACTTCTGTCCTGCGTGCTTGTGGTGGGCAGAATGTCTCCTGACACCCTCTCCCCCCCACCCCACCCCCCGCAAGAGATCCACATCCTAATTTCTGGAGACAGTGACACGTGACCTTACCTGGCAAAAGAAACTTTGAAGGTAGGACCTCGAGATAGGGACAGCATCCTGGCTTCCCTGGGGGCGAGGGCAGGAACACGAGGGTCCTCAGGAGAAGGTGGCAGGAGGGTAAGGCAGAAGAGATGCCATGCGGGAAGCAGGGGTTAGAGTGGTGCTCTTCGGGAAGACGGGGACGGGCCACAAGCCCAGGAGCGCAGGGACAGACTCAGGAGGCCTCCAGCAGCCGGAGAAGGCAAGGAAGCAGCTTCTGCCCCAGAGCTTCCAGAAAGAACACGGCCCTGCCGGTGCCGAGATTCTAGCCCCATCCGACTCATTTTAGAGTTCCGACCTCCCAAACCGTCAGGGAGTTGTGTTGTTTTCAGCCACGAAGTGTGTGATTTGTTACAGCAGCAACAGGAAACTAATGCAGCGATCGTGGTGAATTGCTTCAAACCTCTGGGCCTCTGTCTTCTCATTGGTAGAACGAGGATGGTCCCCCTTCCCACACGGGTGGTTGTGGGGTGCACCCAGGGCAGAGCAGCCAGATGTCTCCCTAGTGTAAAACTTTGGTGGGGTTCTGGGCTGCAGCCTCCGTCCCCAAGGAGGCAGTATGGAAGCATGTGCAGTGATTTCTGTGTGAAAACTGTGATGTGCATGTGCGATGGTGAGGATGCAGCTCTCCTACCCTTAGGTGGAAAGGTCTCCCCTGAGTGGATTCTAAGTGTCCGAATTTGAAGAGCTCACGTCTTCCAGAACTCCGAGATCACAGCTCCTGAGACCATGTGGTTTCAAGCCCCCGGAGCCATGGGTCCGTGCCATCCGGCTCCAGGTTCGCGCTCTGACAGCCAGTTGAAAGCTCCATGACCGGGATATCAAATCTGGAATTTTAATCCCTGACAACGTGGGAGATTTCCTCATGTTTCACTGTGGAAATCCTGGACTCCGAGCACAACGAGCCTGTCTGGACAGAGCGTCCAGCATGCAGGCGGATGAGGGTGGTCTGGCCTGCGCGGCCGCCACCTGCACCCACCCCTGATTCTCCAAAGGACAGGGTGTGTCCTAAGGTCCTGATGTACTCGAGGGCCCTGTAGGACCCACCGGAGGTGATACTCAGGGGTGGGGTTAAATGGCACAATGGCTGAGACTGCGAAATAATGAAACAATCAAGAATGTTGCTTCAAGGACTTTCAGACGTCGTAGGGCTATGAAGGGGAGGGGATGCGGGGAGGTTTTGTGGGCCGGAGACTGGGACGGACAGAGAAGCCGTCTGTCACCCTGCCCTGTGCGAGGGAGGCATTCTCTATTTGTGGGTAAAATCAGCCACACCAGACCCGCTAGAAATTGTTAAGAAATGGGAAAACCCCCACCCTTGCCTTTTTCCTTCGTTTCTTTTTCTGCACGTGTCCCCCCCATCTTTGGAGCTGAACATGCTAAGGGAAGAAATCACAGGGTGTCTCATCAAGCTCAAGTTTAACCGGACCACCTATGGGTGCCATTATGGGGCCCGTGGATGAACTCCCCGAGGGCCACGGGTATCCTTGATGTTAGAAACCAGCCTGTTTCTACCAGGATGGGCCCCGGGAAGCCTCTCCATGCCCGCACCATGGCCTCGTGACAGGCATCCGGGCTGACCCTCGATGAGCCTGTGTGTCCTCGGTCACAGAGGGCGACCTCATGTATTACAGTGCTGCCGTTGGAATGGTTAAGGCTGTGACTGGGGTTGGGGTGATAAACTCGAGGAAGTCTGAAGGTCACCTCTGTGCGTGTGCTCAGGCCCAGGAACGCCAGGCTGCCCTCAGGAAGAACCACAGGTGTGCCCGGTGAGCTGCGCAGGCGAGAAGCTGCGGGGCACTCCAGGGGGCAGCCTGCAGGCGGGACAGCGGGTCACCCCACCCGGCGTCCCCATCACTGGGGGACCCGCAGTCAGTGAGTGTGCCAGGGTTGGAGCGGGAGCCTTTGACCCTCCTCATCCAGCTCTGAGCCCCCGTCCCCCTCGCCCCCGACCCAGGCTCGGGGCAGGAGGCAGCACCCAGACTCGCTTGTCAAGTTCCCCCGGTGCTGCGGTGGGGGAGCTTGTGTTCTTGGGGCGACGCCCATTTGATGGAGCAAAAGAACTACTCCCAGCTTCTCTCCAGGAGCCAGGAGATCCATCCCTCGTGCATTAAGACACCGGCCCGGGATGCTGCCCCAGGACCGCGCGTCCTTGAATAAACATTCACCCCCTCCCACGCCCCGCCTGCCGCCCGCTCGGCCGGGCTCCGTCCTGTGATTTCCACGTTTCCTCATTTTCTCCCTTTGAGCCGTGGCACGGCTGGTTCAAGCAAACTCTTTTGAGAACTCTGGAGATAAGCCAGATGAGAAGTGCTGCCCTGGTCGGGGAGAGGCGGGTACCTGATACCCTGCTCCGCCCTCTCCCACCCCCACCCCACAGGGGTGCTCAAGGGGCTTCATGGAACCCCAAGGCCTCCACGGAGGTCAGTGGGAAAGACTTCCGGTGGGACCGCGGGCTCCTCTGTCTGAGATTCTGCTCTGGCCTTGCTGTGTAGACAAGTTCCTCTCCTCTCTGGGCCTCAGTTTCCCCACTTTTTACAGAATCTTAATCTTAACTCCGGGGAGACACATAAAAAAATAAGCCCTGTGCTTGACAGCTTTGTCTTGAGGCAGTAAACATCCCAGCTAGAAATGTCAAGGCCACCCCCAGAAACAAGGGGTGTCCCCATCTTGTCTCAGCGTGTGTCCTCCACCCAGTGGGACGGGGCAGGCCAGCTGTCCGCACGCCAGCCCCGCTCCCCTGAAGCCCCAAGGCCGGGTCTTCCCTCTGGAAGGGGGTCCTCTCAGGTACTGATTTTATTTCTGTAAAAGGGCGGAGCAGCTCCCCAGGGCTGCGCGATGACCTGTCGGCAGGAATGCCTTCCCCGCTGTTTCAGGACTGAGGCAGTAAATCCCTTCTTGGGGTGAAATGATGTGAACACCAGGCTCCTAGTGGGAGGAGGAACAGTCACTGGGCCCTCACCCCGAGTCTGGCTGAGGCAGGGATCAGGGAAAGTGGTGCATGCAGCCCTTGGGGTGACACCCACCCTTGCCTGCCAGGGTCTCAACAGGCTGGGGCCCTCTTCTTCCTCGGCTTTGTTTTCAGGGTGACAACAAAGGGTTGGGTCCCCCATTGTGTGGGCTGTGAGGGGCTGTCCTCTGATTCTTGCTATCCTCATCTCCAAAACAGGAGCAGTTGTAAAGCAGTGCTCAGGGCCTCACAGCCACAGTGATGACTGTTACGATGATGACGATCAAGTGTAGGCGAACAGGACATACTCACTGCTCCCCAAAAATTCACAGACGACTTGGGGAGGGATGGGGGGACAGGATCAGCAGGCGGAGTGATGGGTACTCGGGGTAAGGGTGGGGTGGGCAGGTGAAGACTCGAGGAGGAGAGGAAAGGTGGTCCCAGCTCGGAATGGCTTCTTCCAGGCCATGAGGGATGTCTGACCAGGCTGGGACCCAGCGCGCAGGGGGCAGTGGTGAGAGTGAGACGGGGGCACCTTCCGAGGCCCCCATCATGCACGGCCCCATGAGCCATGGCAAGGGGTGAGCAGTTTCCCTGAAGGTTTGCATGGTGGGTGCCGGATCCTACATTTACCCCAAAGGACAATTGTCACCGGAGGGCTTGCTGGCATGGAAATGTTGTTCTTTGGCAACGT
The DNA here is from genome assembly GCA_004026885.1 of Lyroderma lyra. NCBI lineage: Eukaryota > Metazoa > Chordata > Mammalia > Chiroptera > Megadermatidae > Lyroderma > Lyroderma lyra. The sequence continues at coordinate 1,098 of PVJL010019182.1, read as the reverse complement.
TGGGGCTGGAGCAAGGGCTGGTGGCACAACGAGCGACTAAGTGGGGCCTTCCAGCAGCCACCATGGTTAGGGGTGCGGGAGGCCAAGGGAGAGGGTAAATGATTCAGGTCAGGTGACGCAGTGATTTTTAAGTGGAGAGAGAGCGGAGTGGGCTCCCCATTTCCAATTCTGAGGTTAATGTGCCAGTTAACAGCTGTAATCGGTGGCAGGTACAAAGGGGTCCTTCAGGCTCCTTTGAACGTCAAGAACTGGGGTTCCACAATGGCTTTGGGGTGGGTGAGAATGCAGGAATCAGATCCAGCAGGACCACTGTGCTGCGGTCTAGAGAGAGAAGGTGGAGCTGACCCAAAGGGGCTGGGAACTGGCCCTGGGAAGCCACATGCCACATGCAGATGGTCCCCAGGTCTGCAGTCCAGGGGTCTGAGGGGTAAAGACCCCCTCGTGTGCACTAGAATTTTCACTTTACAAAATGCCTCCTGGGTCCTCTGACATAGCACGGTGGTGGGGATTCTGGGATCTCAGGCGTGTAGGCCCAAACCTCCCCCACTCAGAGAGCTAGCTGACCTTGCGAAGTCCTCCCTCCCGCTGAGCATACTTCCTCATCTGTAGACTAGGTTTGTCACACTCTTAACCACCTGCTATTATTGGCAAGGCACATGATAGGAGGCGTGCAAAGTGCCCGCAGGGCTGGTGCACACAGTAGGTGCCCAAAAAATGTCAGCGGCAAGGTGTAACGGTGATGATTTAAGGTGATGTCTTCGCGCTATGCCTGGCCCAGGCGGCGGTGGTTCGGAGGCTCAGATGCCACAGCCAAGGTGGGGAATCCATCGATAGATCTGTTTTGTCAACGGGGTGGGTGATGGGCAGGCCCTGTGTCCACTGGGGACAGGCCCCACTGCCAAGCCAGGGCCCGCCTTCCCTGCTGACTCCCCCCACCATTCCGGCCGTCCCTCACCAAGGACCCGCTCTCTGTCTCCACCCTGCTTTCCTCTCCCTTTTTTCGGGTTCCTCCGTGAGCTCTTCTTGCTTTTGCCCTAAATACTGGAGCTCTCAGGGCTCGGGCTCCTGCCTGCTTCACTGCCCTCTTCTGTTCTTCCA
>PVJL010019181.1:0-14360 GCA_004026885.1 Lyroderma lyra | reverse complement strand
GGGAGGCAGGGAGGGAGGCTGGGAGGAGGGAGGCAGAGAGGAGGGAGGCAGAGAGGAGGGAGGTAAGCTGGCCGGAGGAAACCTTGGGCGAAGCATTTCTGTTGCTTGGCCCCACTTTCTCGGCTCTGCAATGGACGCAGGGCTGGTCACTGGGCAGTCCGTCCGTCCGTGTACCGAATGCCCTCTGTCCCGCACTGTCCTGCACCGGAATGTAGCAGGTGTTCAGTAAATGCCCTTGTTCCTGTCATTATCGAAAGGGCACCCTGAGTGGCATTTTGGTTTATGTCCAGAATATCGTCCAGGCCCTTGGCTGGTGAGCCCTGGGTGTCCCCTCTGATTCAGGGTGTGGTGTTTGTGCAGGTGACTCCTGTGGGCGGGCTACAGGACCCCAGCAGGTGAGGGGTGGCCTTGGGTTGGCGCGTGTCCGTCATCTCTCCGGGGCTCCTCCCTCTCCCCGGTCCCCATTGCTGCCATCTGCCCCTCCGGTCTGCACAGGGTTGATGGAGCATAAATGCATTTGGGCTCCCCCTGCCCCGCACACTCGGGCCACAGCAGGGCTCTCCCCAGACATCTGGAGTCCTGGACCCACACTTTCCCTGCTCTAGGCCCAGATGTTGACCTGGGTCCGGGAACGCCGGTGGCGGCCAAGGCGTTTTTTAATGGAGGAGCGTTGTCCTGGGAGACCAAAAGCTTTCTAATCAATGCAAAACGCGGAGAACAGGGCTCCCCAAGCAGCCCGTCACCCACCCGCCCCCCTGCACGAAAGCCCTATTTAGCCGCAAATCCTTAAGCCAGAGCTTGTACAAAGCTGCTTCTTTGGGACTGACCTTCCCATTCATGGAACATGATATCGCACGCTTGGCCGACCTCGGCAAGCAGCTAAACATATGTCGTCAGCTGGGTGCTGCCGCCCCTCTATTTAGATGGTTCTGGAAGCATATGTGGGAATGGGCCTGCCCTGGAGACTCAAGGGGACGGGCAATTAGAGGAAGCCCACCCTGACCCGACACTGGGCTGCCGGAGGAAGCTCAGGGCTGCGTCTCCTGGGCATGGGAGCAATTAAGGTCAACAAGTAATCGTGGAAAAGGAAACTTTAAAAAAACAGGAACCTGGTTAAATGGCCCAGGAAACACCCACCCCTCCCCCGCAGCCCGCCCCGCTCGGAGGCGGCATCTGGGCGTCACATGGATGGTCATTCCTCCCCCCACCCCTCTGGGTAATGACTTCCCTTTGCAATTTCCTGGAGGAAGTTGTTGAAATGATCTTCCTTCCAGTGGTCAAGTAATGGGATGATTCTTAATTTTCGGTCTGGGGTCTTCTTTCCCCTTCTAGCCCAACCTCCCCATGAGCTTGGGTCAACAGGTTGGTGCAGAAGCCCCCCCCCCCCCCCCATGCATGTGCCCAGGACAGAGGAGGCCGAGCTCCGAACGGTTCTCCGGTCCAGAATGGGTGGGGCTGGCCCTGAGCTGTCACTTGGGGCGGGGCACAGGACCCTGCCAGCTCTGCAGATGTCACAGTCATTGTCAGGGTCAAGAGGGAGAAGCTTTCCATTTCCTGTCATCCTGAACAATAGCAGCTACCACCTACAGAGCACGTTCTGGAAGTTCTCGACCTGGGCAGTGCAATACAGTAGCCACCAGCCACGCATGGCCATTGAGCCCTTGGCGTGAGGCTTGAGTGATGGAGGAACTGAAGTTTTAACTTTGCGCAATTTCGGTTCGCAGCCATCTAAAACCTGGATTCATTTACTGGAGAACTCTCACGGGTGCTTGGAACGACTTGGGCGTGGGGTCTGCTTTATCAATGGTAAAGCTGACAAGACCCAAAGGGAGAGCCACGATTTCCATCGACGATGTAGTGAATTCAGGTGTGCCACAAGTGTGAGAAAGACACAGCGGATCTCAAAGACTTGAAGGAAGAAGAATGTTGACATGATGATGCCTGCACGGGCCGGGCTAATACGAATGTCACTTCGCCTGCTGTGCATGATGTGAACATGCCGAACACCCCGACCCGTGCATCTAAAAGTGGTTAAGACGGCAAACTGCATGTTACACGTTTCATGCCACACTGTAAAACATTAATGTCACCTGTTTCTTGTTACTCTGCAGAACGTAGCTATAGAAAATGTCAAGTTACGTCCACGGGTCACATTGCGTTTCTATGGGACAGAGCTGCACGTTTGGGATCTCCTCTCACCATCCGCAGCCCCACCAGTGGGTCTGTGCAGCACCGCTCTCCCCGAGGGCACCTGCTGGGAAGGAGGGGGAAGCATCACTCCATACCACCAGGCTGGAGACAGCGAGACCCCGGAATAGTGTGGAAACCGGGCAGTTCTGGGTGGTCACTTCCTCGTGCCTCCTGCTTTATCCCTGGGGGGGCATTCAGAGACAAGGCACACCGGCCTTGGGCTCCAGCACAGCGCATGCGATTTGCTCCGTTCATAAAACCGGGCTCTGCCCCCGGGGCCCCGGGCCGGAGGGTCTCCGGAGCCCAGGTCCACGCCCTCTCCCCCTCGCCTGCTGGGACTCCTTCCGACTGAGACGAGAGACCTCTGCTCCCCGGCGGGCCCTGGAAGGGGCGGATTCCCCTTCCCCAGAATCTTCCAGGCCTCGGTGAGTGCGGGGTGCAGGGCACAGGAAACAGTTTCCATCCTGCGCCTTACAGCCAGAGCGAGCGGCATTCAAGCCTCGTCCTCCTGGCCCTGCCACTTTACCATGTGACCCCGTCAGGTCCCCAAGAATCAGTCCTCCATCTGTAAGGTGGGAACAGTACGCACAGCTACCTGGATCGGGTGCGAAGAGAAAACCAGGACGGGATGCCCAAGGCTCCGCACGCCACGGCTCTGCGGCCCCCGCCCGGCCCGCGGGCGGCTGTGGCGTCCTCTAGGGCAGCAGGGCCGGGCGGGGGCCGGCTCGGACAGGCCGCGCTGGTGGTCTCGTTGCCCTGCCCTGCCTGACTGGCCTCGGAAACCTTTCACACTTGTCCCTCTCGGTCATCCCAGCTGTCTCAAGTCAGGGGTCAGCTGGGGGAAACGGCAGGCGACATGGCGACAGAGGTAACCGCGCCGCCGTTCTGACTGGCTCTCCTGAAAACCGCCCACCACACGGACAGGGCAGCCTTTGCAGCGGCAGTGGCCCCGGGCTGAGCACAAGGCACGTTTAGGGTTGGGGCTGCTGGGGCTCTGTGTGGCCCACGGTGACAGTAACACGCTCTGACAGCTGTCACAACCCTTCTCGGGTCACTGTGCCGTGAAGGCTCGGAGCAGAGAAGCTCATAGACCGGAGCTGGGAACAGGAGATGCCAAGGGCACACGGGCACGCTCGTTCACTTCACTCCGCAAACGCCCACAGAGCTTGTCCTGTGCGCCCGGCGTGGGCCATGCCGAGGGGACTGTGGCAGTGAGCAAGCTGGACGGGGCCCCTGCCCCCAGGGGTGCACGCTGCTCCCGAGGGAGGCAGTGACCGAGCACTCGACCGAGACGATTTCAGATGGTGACGGGTGCTGTGGCGGGGTGGGCAGACAGGGTTGCGGGCAGTCACGGGCAGGCCAGGCTCACCAGGATGTTCCAGAAGAGGGAGGTCCCACCTGGACCTGAAGGTTGGCATCAGGAAGCTGCCAGGTGCAAAGCCAGCCCTGGAGGCGTGGGGGATGGGAAGAGAGTGCCTCCCAGGGACAGAGCCATCCTGGCGACGGGATGGAGGGGATGCGGAGTCAGGGCTGGGGAGCCTCTGCCCCAGAAAACACTCTAGAAAGCCCTAAAAAAACTAGAGAGCTAGGGGGTTCCCTGAGGGTGTAGTGGCTAGGCTTCGGCACTCAATGCTGCAGCCTGGGTTCGATTCCCAGCCAAGGAACCACCCTCCCCCCAACACCCCCCAAAACCAGAGAGCTTCCGCTACATGTCATTTCAAAGCCTGCAATGAACCATGACCCAAACACGCGGGAGTCCAACCAAGCTCTGAAACTTCCCAGGACGACGACCACTTTGACACCTTTTGTTTCTTAAATCTCACCTGTTGTTTATTTCCTCCAGGACTTCTGCTCAGCTTTTGGGGTCTCTGCTCTGCTGTCACCTTCAATGTGTGCCTGGCGGTTGGTGGAGGAGTTGAGGACAGGCGCCAGGACTCGGGGCGGGAGGGGGCGCGGCCCGCCCAGGTGACTAGGTGTGCGGCCCGTCAGCGCGGCCACAGACGGAGACGCGGTGACCCCATGGGGCTGCGATGTCATCGGTGGAAACCAACACGGGGAGGAGTCCCTTCCCACCCCAGATAATGGCGAATTGTGTTACCCGCCTGGCCAGACACCCACCCCGTCAGGGGGAGAGGGGCGGAGGGGTGGCCATGACTGACAGTTGCTATGTAGGACACTGGCCCCTGTGCCAAGTGATTCACAACACCTGTCACCACGTGCTGTCAGCAGAGCGCTCAATGATGATTTAATTTATGCCTCGAGTGTCACAAGCCAGCATAGACTGTTTCGATGCCATCACGTGGCCTCCGTTGTTGACGAGACACGTCTCCCCTGACAGATGCTGGGGTTACACTGCTGGGGAACCCTAAAGCCGCCTAGCCCTTCAGTCCCAGGATGGAGGGTGGCGGGGGGTGACCCCCGGGCCTGGAAACCTAACGGCAGAGCTGGGAACGAGGAACAGAAAGGGCCACCTCGCATTTAGGACACGCCACCTGCCACGGGCCGCCGTGCGATACCAGGAAGCCAACGGCAGGCGTGCTCGCGGCCCAGAGACCTTCCAGAACCGCCTTAAGTTCCCGCCAGCCGAATGCGCGCTTCCGCGTTGTGCTTAAGGCCCATCCGCAGGCGTCTCGGCGGCCCGCCCGCCCGCCTCCGCGCGCCTCGTTGGTCTCTTGGAAGACCGAGCTGACGGAAGCGGTGCCGGGCCTGACAGCCTGCGGCGGCGCGTGCACCGTAAAGCGGGGGCGCCGTGTCCTCCCACACTCGTGCTGCACGAGCCGGGTCGCAGACGTCAGCAGGGAGCGTGCTGGGGAATCGCGCTTTCACGACTCCGAACAAGGCTCAAACCTTCTACGACTGCAGGTCTTTCCTTTTCCTGAGGACCAACTTCCCGTTTCCCATAGGGTGATTATTGGGGGGGGGTCTATTGTTGGAGTCAAGAGGACAACTTTTGCACCAACCAGTTGCCGTGCGCCGTAAGAGCCGTAAGTAGGTATGAGCTGTCGTTCCCTAAGCATATCCTAGGGTCACACACGAAAAGCGACGGGATCTGGGAAACAACCGACTTGCCTAACGCCGCAAATCCGCGGTGTTCTCTCGCTATGGCTGCCCTCCCAAATTCCGGCTGCCTCCAAACAACACAGATTTATTATCACATAGGAACAGTTCTGGAAGCCAGGACTGCAGTCAAGGTGCCAGCAGGGCTGTGTTCGTGCTGAAGGAGAGGCCACTTGTTGCCTTTTCCAGGTCCTGGAGGCCCCCCACATCCCTTGGGTCACAGCCCCTCCCTCCAGCTTCCAAGCCAACGATGCCACCTCCTTCTGCCCTTTCTCCCGTAGTCACAGCACATGACTCTCCTCTTCTGCCTCTCTCTACCATTTTCAGGGACCCTGGCGATGACACCAGGCCCACCCAGGTAATCCAGGATCAACTCCCGACTTTAAAGTCAGCTGACTGGCCGGCTTAACTCGCTCTGCAACTGTGCCAGGTTATGGGGATTAGGAGATGCACCTCTTACGGGGTGGGGGAAGGGCATTATTCTGTCCTCTACAGTTATATCTTCAATCTGCTGGATTCTTAACACGTTTTCCCCAAATGAGATGCTAAGAAAGGACTACACATCACCACCAAAAAGTTTTTCCATATTTCACTTTTTCCCCTTGTTATGGAGATGTGTCAACCACAAGTCACAAAGTAATAGCAGCAGTGACTACCAAATTCGGAATCCGTCCAGGCGGTAACACCCCTCCACATCTCACCGTGCGAGTGTCACAACCCCACAGCAGTGCTGAGGACCCCGAGAAGGGGGTGGCCCCGCCGGGGGCTGGGGGGCGAGACGCAGACCTGCTGGTGTCCCCACACCTGTGAGCACCTCCTTCTCACCATGCTGCCTCTCGGGACCAGCTGCACAGACACAGGAAAGTCAACGAACTGGGTGTGCTTGGAAGTTAGTTGATAATGAGGTTGGGCACCCCATGGTCACCAACGTCTGCTCTTTTAAATAAAAGCGGAATAGAAGTCCTGAGTTTGAGGACCGGCTCGAAATCCAGACCCAAACCTCCCTCGTTTGTCCCAAGCCCTCCATAAATGTGTCTGCCTTTTCTTTCTCTTTCTAGAAGAAAGCCACTTGCAGAGCTCCTGTTTCCAATTACTGCTGGACAGTTCGACCATCAAAGCTCTGCCTGTATCAGTTTCAGACGGACTATAATTTTTGAATAAGACCATTTGTCATGAACGTCATCAAGAGAAATCAACAACAAAAGCTGCGCGAAGCAGACAAGTCAATTCTTCATGTCAAAGCAGGCTCCTTAGAACCGCCCAAATGGCCGCCAGGGTCCAGAGCGCGGTTTCCCACTGCGAACTGGCCAACTCTTGCTTTTCCACCTCTTTTCTTTCTCTTGTTGGTCCACGTGGAGCCATCCTTTGGAAACAAAAACTGCCCTCTGTGCGAGCGCAGGCAGGTTACAGGAAATGACGCCAACCTCCTGTCGACACCAGAGCCCCTCCCACCCAGGCCATGGAGTGGGGCCTGAATCCAGGTCCAGAAGAACCAAGCCAGACAACCAGCTCTGGGCAGAGGGAGGGCAGAGCCGTGAAGGTGGGGCTGCCTGGCTGGAAGGCCAAGTTCACCAGATCCTGCTCCCTTCTTCACCATGCGGAGGTGACACACTACATACACATCTCTGTCGCTTTCAACATCGAAAAAGAACTACTCAGGTACTTTGGAGATGTCTTTTAAAGAGAATGTGATGCCTCAGGAGAGAGGTAGCGGGGTTTTGGAGCCCGGATGTAGAGTCAGTTAGACCTGGGTTCAAAGCCCAACACGACAAGGCAGTCCCCGCTGGAAGCCTCACCCGTCTCGTCTGTGAGGTGGGGGTGTGATGGCCCCTGCCCCTGGGGTGGTAGGAAATGCCATCAGGTGATGCGTCTGAAGACCTCGGGACATGGCCGGCACTCAGCACGTGGACGACGGCCACCGTCTGTAAGTGCCACTATGCCCACCGTTTTGCTCCCGATCTGCTCACGAGCCCCCCTTGCATCACCCACCCTTCTCATTTCTCCACAGGCCAAGTGACTTAGATGCTAAGTGTGCATTTGACGGACTTTCACCATTCACGCATGCAACTTTATAAGCCGCCTTCTATGATTTAAAAAATGACAGTGGTTCGGGAGAGCCGAGAAGCCAGGAGACGGGGCGGGGAAAGGGGTCTTGTTCATCGTTTCAGTCATCAGCGTCTTTGAAAAGTGCACAACCAAGAATTTGGGGTTTTCACTTCTTCCTATGAGACTCCCCCCCATGCCATTAACAATGTACATTTAAAACCAAGACAAGCCTTCCAAAGCCAAACAGAATAGTCATATTCTGTATATTGATCATGTGGCCTAATTGCTGCATTGATGTGATTAGTCCCAGAGCGCCGGTCGAGACAACTTGGTTATGACTCTGAAATCCTCCAAAATTGCTAGATTCACCCGAAATCTGAGTTCACTTAAAAAAAAAATGTATTCCAAACATTAGCAGTGATTTTTAAAAATGCACATAAATATTTGCAATCAGTATCACTTGGGCTCTAAAGATAAACAGTCATAAAACAATATTGTGACCGCATTTTCCCCTCCTGCTAAACAGCTTCCTCCAAGGGGGAAAGGTTAGGCTAATCAGAAGTAAATTAACTGCAGCTGCAGCCGACCTTGTTTTTTTAAAAAGAAGGCTTGCAGTGGTGGTGCCACGCGTCCTCACGGCGTGGGCTGCCGTGGGGACCTCACACGCCCAGTCCGGATGAGCACGCGGCGCCGGAGCATGACCCGTGCCTCCTAACACTGCTCCGTCGGACGCTCCCGGCACGGGCCAGGGACGGCTCTGAGCGGAGAGCGCGGGACAGTTACGGGGCACACGGCCAGCGTCTCTGTCTTCTGTTGACGGGCCTTGGATTTCACCTATAAGCAAAGTCAACTTGCATCTGTCTTCCTCTGTTTGACACTCCACTCAGTGCAATCCTCGTCATGTCTTTTGATTGGAGCTTTTACTCCTGTTGACGGTCTTGTGATGTGTTGTGAGCTAGATGTTAATTCAAGTGTATGCGTGTTTGGAAATGTTATTTTTAAAGGGCAGCTTATTGTTTTAATTTACGCAGCTAGGAGCTGCCAACAGTCTTCCGCTCTGCCACCAAAAGAAATTTAACTTCCAGATTTATTAAATTGTTGTCCAGTTAATTGCAAGTGCTTGGTTGACACTGGGAGAGAGGCAATGGGGCAGTCGCCAGCAGGGTGTCCTCCCAAACTCTGGTGTTCCCAGGCTCGTGTTGCCCAGAGGACTTTCCAACCCACTTCGTCCTCAATACCAGGCTCTGGGGCTCCCCATCCCCATCCCAGTGGCCCTGTTAGCAGCTGAACGCTTTCAGGGTTAAGGTGAAGGTGATGCACTCATTCATTCACTCCACAAACAGTTATCCAGGGTCTACTGGTCATGAATATGCCATCTGTGTGTTAGAGACAGGAAACAGCAAAAACCTGCTCTCCTGAAGCCTGGGGGGACACAGACAACGGGTGAGTACTAGGAAGAAACTCGAAGGAGGGAAAAGAGTTTGGAGGATGGAGGGAGGGTGATGCCATTTCCTTTTGCATTTGTTGCGTAACTTCAAATCATAATCGTCCTGTTTTTGCAGCTTTCTTTGTTCAATAGGCGACATTTTTCAGGGCCAAGAGGTTCCCATTCGTCCAGAGTTTTAGAGCTCAGATTCCAGAGCCCCATGAGGGGTTCAAATCCAACCTGCTGCTCATGAACCTGACGATTCTGGGTGACCTGCTTACCCCAAAGCACCTTAGTTTCCTCACCTATAAAATAAGGGTGCTAACCAGATCCACGTCAGATGCGTGGAGAGCTGTCACCGCAGTGTTTGCCGCAGAGAAAGTGTTTCATACCTATCGGCTGTGGTTATCAATACCTGTCGCTCCGAGGACTGTCTCTTCCAATGGCCGCGTCGCCTCCCAGATTGTGGATGTCCCACCATTCATGGAATCTGTGACCGGAAGTTCGGGATGTGCCAGGTTCTGCTCCGCCAAGGCGGCACTGAACTGCCTCGTCAGCTCATGCTGGGGCACTGGCCCCTGTACTTCTTGGGCCCGCTCCCCAAAAGTGAGAATAAGCACATGCTCTGGTGGGATGCATGTTGCAGCTTGCCTTTGCCCAGCAGTTGTGCCCACAGTGTGTGAGGGTGCCCACTTCCTTGTACCCTCCCTGGCACCAGATGTTAGCAGTCACTTAAGTTCTAGCCACTCTGGGAGTGAAAGCTGACATCCCGGGGGTATCTGCTGAGCATTTCACGGACATCTAGAGGGGCTAGACATCTTCTTTTTTTTTTTTTTTTTTGCTTTTTGGTATGTGGGTAGCTCCCTGACTGGGAATCGAACCCAGGCCGCAGCGCTGACAGTGCCAGCGCCGAAGCCTTAAGCCACTACACCATCAGGGAACTCCCTGGACATCTTCTTATCAGAGCGTTTTGACTCTGCATTTTCCCCTTGGCGAAGTACTCCTTCATAGCCTTTAACTCCTGCTCACCTCCACCCCTTTATAAAAACTAAGCATCCAGCCAGTGCACTCAGCTAACTTGTCAAATAAAGGAAGGGAAGAGCCAGCCAATTGCTAACATGTTAAAAGCTCTGTGTGCCCGGTACCGGGTTAAGCATGAAGTTAACATCATTCCTATCTCCAAATAAACAAATGGAAGCACAGAGAGCCTTAGCCACTTACTCAAGGTCACCCAGCTAGGAAGCAGCAGGACTGAAACTTGGACGCAGGCAAGTCTGGCCCCCTCTCCACCACTTCTGCTAAACCGTCCCCACAAAACCATCCAGTGGCCCCTCAGGCTTCGGCTTTGGGGTTCTTATTAGGAGGCCGGCCCACGCTGCTAAATGCCCCCTTCTGCAACTAGCACACACACATAAGGCCCTCCCAGGGGAAGTGCCGCTAATGCATAAACGTGGGGGTTCCTTGTTGGGGTGCATCAGCAAAACCCCTCAGGAAAGACGACAGCGCACGGATCCTTTTGGGTCGGGGATTTGGCTTTGTTTTGTCTTGTTTTTAAACCGCAGCTCTCAGCATGCTTGGTCCAATTGAGGAGCCCCGTTTTTTTGTGGAAAAAGAGGTGCTAGATGTTACGGCAAATACGGGTTTACCAATACCAACGCAAGTACTGAAGGCAGAATGCAGAAGAAGCTCTTTATTAAAAATGTTTCTAAAGTGTGTGAGCAGTGAACGCACATTCAGGAGGGCTTCTGCGGGTTCACTAGGCACTAGGAACCTTTATTGCTTTCTCCACTCATGCTTCACAGAACCCTCCACAGTTGGTACAGTGGTTACTGCTCCCATTTCACAGAGCAGGAAACTGAGGCTCGGAGGAGTTCAGACGACACTTGCCCAAGGGCTCCTGGTCAGTGAGGGACACAGCTGGGTTTGGACCCAGGCCTCTGGGCTCCCAAAGCCAAGGTCAATCATTGATTGCCCTGCCCCAAAAGAAAGCACGAGAAAGCACTGCTGGGAGGATTCCAAGACATTTAAGTTTTTTCCAAAACCAAGTTTTTGTTTGAAAGGGCTCGTATACAAAAGAGCAACAAAAACAAAAGAGCAAGAACAAAGCCGCCGGAGGCCAGTCCATCTGGTGAGACAATCACGTCGTTGTTTACAAGCCCGAGAGCAGTGTCCTTGCCCCGCCTCCCTGAGCTCAGGGACCATGTGGGGGTGTCCTGGGCACCTTACAGGAGGAACCCCGGTGCTAAAAGGTGAAGCCATGGAAGCTGCATTGTACCGAGGAGGAAGCTGGGGCCCGGACTGGGGGGAATGTTCCCTGGTGTCACGCAGCTCTCCGTCTGAAAGTGCAGTGGAGAGGAAAGGCTTCCCTTGCCAGTTGTGAGAGGCAGAGTAATGTCCCCCCAAAGACGTCCCCGTCTTAATCCCAGGAACCTGTGGCTGTGTGCCCTTACGTGGCAACAGGGGCTTTATGGACCCTGAGACGGGAGATGACCTGGGTGGGCTGGGTGGGCCCGATGTCAGCACGAGGTCCCTGTAAGGAGGAGGCAGGGAGGGGGTCGGAGGCAGACAGAGACTGGAAACTGCCACACCGCCGACTTCGAAGGCGGAGAAAGGGGCCAAGAGCCAAGGAGTGCGGGCAGCCATAGGCACCTGAAAGGCGACAAGATTGTCCCCTTGAACTTCCGGAAGGAATGCACCTTGATTTTACCTTGGGAGCTCCGGTACGACTGGGTGGAGCCTCTAACCTAGTAACGGGAGGACAATGACCCTGGGTTCTTTTAAGCACCGGGCTGGAGGGAATTTGTTACAGCAGCCATAGGAAACGAACGGCAACCCTTCTCCATTCACCCCTGCAAACACAAAGGTCACCCAGACACGGAACGTTCCGAATTCGCTGCGTCAGTGTTTACGGCATCTCCGCGGGACGTAACCGGGAACAGTGGGAACCGACTGACGGGAGCCCAGGCTGCCCGTCCACGTCCCGTCCGCAGCTGCTTGCCGGCTCCCGCAGTGACGCTGCGCAGTGGCAGCAGAGGCCGCAGGGCGCACAGAGCTGGGGGACCGTCTCTCTGGCCCTTTGCAGGGCAAGTGCTCCGACCCCAGCGTTAACGCGCGTGGAAACCCCTCTGAGGAACGACCCGGTCCCGTTTCCACTTTCAAAGGGGGACTGCGGTTCCACTTTTAAAAGGATCCCAAGTGACGGGACGAAGACTCCAGAGTGAAGACATTGGCCAGGGACATGCGGCCACGGGAGGTCAGCTTCGCCTCTGGCAACGCCACCGCCACGTCTCCGGGTCTCCCCCGTGCCATCCGGGCGGGGAGGGCTGCAGGAGAGGCGGCCCGTCCCGTTTGGAGTGAGGGCGTCCTCTCAGGGCGACGCCGGAAGCAGCCAGAGGCCCGGACTACCCCGCGGCCCCGCAGCCGCCTCCACAGAGCGGGCCCCGGGCTCCGTCAGTGCAAGGCCACAGCTTCCATGATCACTAATGCAAGCGCGTGCTGGTGGGGGCAAAATGCGTCTGAGGGTGCTGTTTCGACTGAAGTATGTGCACTGTCGCCCCTTAATTTCTCTCTTTATGGAGAGCACTTAATTTTCCCGTGGTCCAGGCACACAGATGATGAAATTTCAGGGAACCAGGACTTATTTTTGTCCAACCAAGCACAGGACACCCACTGAAATGAATTTCAGATAAAGAGCAAGGTTTTTAGTGTAAAAACTTATACCAAAGTTTGTCCCAGACATCGCGGGGGACGTACGTACGCCAAACAAGCATCAAGTGCAGCTGGCTGTCCTGCTTCCCTGTTCTCCTTGCGGTGAATCTGACGCTCTTAATCCTGGCAGCACAAGAGCGTCGCCATATCCGCTCTTCTCCCCAGAAGGAAATTCTAAAAAATAATTAGCGAGAACTCTTTTCTCTTCTAGACCCTAAGCTGTTTACCTGGGTTCCCTGAAGAAAGTCAGCACCTCCTTGCATCCCACCGCCCTTGTCCCTCCATCTTTCAACCAGAAAAATCGGGGCCCCAGCAGATACTGTAAAAAGCCAGCCATAAACACCTTGCTGAATAATAGGCAATCAACACAAACAAATCCGCCCCGCCACGTGGTTGGTTTTTCTTTCTGTTTATGCATCTTCTACCTAAATGAAAGCTATCATGATACACTTGTTATTCCTGTCATTTTGCTGTTTGATGCGTCCTGATGTGCTGCTCCTCATAAATGGCATTAAGAAACATTCCTTGTCTGTCATGAGCGCCCCGAGGCACCAGCAGCCCTGCTCAGCCCTCAGAAGTAATTAAACACAATCAACCAAAAATGCAAGGGGTTTGTGGGACCCTGGATTCCAAACCCCACCTACAACAGGGGGGCAGTGGGGCGGGGGCGGCAAAGGCCCTGTGAAGACGAGCATTTACATTTAACTCTTCGATGCACAGAGACCCAGCAGAACGGGCTGAAGATGGAAACGCAACCGAGAACTCTCACAGAACTAAGGAATAGTTTCATTTTCTAAGACATCCATCCATACATACATACATAAATGAAAGCCCAGCTCCTGACCACCACAACTCTTTCCCCCGGTTCTGTTGGCTCTTCGCAGGTTATTAATTTCTAGCCCCTTAAAAAGACTTACAGGCAACAATGAAAAGACGATGACAATAATGACCGTGTAAAATGTTTCCTATACCCACAGGAACGGTATTTTTCTGCAGCTGAGATTAGATGGGGGGGCTGTTGCAGCAGAAGCGTTACCGGCTGAAAGTATTTTGTCATGGCACGAAAGTCTACACATTTCCAAATGCAAAATAATGGTCCACACTTGTGCCGTGGATCTACAGCTGAGGATCGTTTTCTTTGGGGTGAAAAAAGCTGCCAATCCTGAGAAGGCCACGGAGTGAGAGTCATGTTTTTGCAGAAAATGCTGCCGCTGGGGCACGTGCATAAAATGAGGGGAAGAACAATGTGGAAAAGCAAGTCGGGAGGGACCCACATTTCTCCTGGGCGTGCATGTAACAGGAAGCAAAATGCAGGGAGGGCCGGAAGGAATAAAAGGGGTGAGTGGCGTTTGGAGCAGGTTCAGAGAGCTGACACGCCCAGGGTCCTTCAGCCCTGCCCAAAAGCACAGCTGAAAGCTGGGGTTTCATACCAGACCTCTACAGTAGGCTTCACAAGCTGCCTGCTGTGCAAAGGCAAGGGTCTGGGGGACAGTCACCTCGCATGCCAGTCCTGCCCAGGTCTCTCTGCTTATGCAAAAGGAATATGCAGTTTTGTTCATTTCCAATGCAGTCTGCCCTGTTTGTTAGTTGGGCATAGAGGAGGTGGGAATTTCGAGGAGGCTCTGAGTGAGGGCCCTGGTCCAGGGTGGGACCCTGGAGATCTAGCCCCCTTCAGCAGTCAACTGTACCCTCGCAGGTGTGTCCCTCCCATCATTCCTGGTGCCCACGTCATGTCCTGGGTTTGACCTCCCAACACAGTATGGTGGTGCCCTTGCTGCTGCGGTCCCAGGGAGCTCTTGGCCCCCAGGGTACAGCGACTGTCACCAGCAGGCTGACGCCAGCCAGAGAAAGAGACACACCCCCAAACAAAGGCACAGACCCTCCCCCACTCATGCAGATAAACACAACCCTTCTCCTTCCCCATCACGGGGCA
>PVJL010019179.1:0-14368 GCA_004026885.1 Lyroderma lyra | reverse complement strand
CTTATATGAAGGTCTTTAATCCATTTTGAGTTAATTTTTGTATATAGAGAGAGTTCACAGCTCACGTTCATTCTTTTGCATATGAAAACCTTTGTCCGCAAAGACTAATGTACCCCAATGTTCATCACAGCGCTGTTCACAGTGGCCAAAACATGGAAACAACCAAAGTGCCCTGCGACAGATGACTGGATAAATAAGCTGTGGTACATATACACAATGGAATATTACTCAGCTGTAAGAAAAGATGAAATATTGCCATTTGCGACAAAATGGATGGACCTGGAGATCATCATGCTAAGTGAAATAAACCAGACAGAAAAAACAAAGAACTGCATGATTTCACTCATATGTGGAATATAAAACTGAAAGCAAAGAAAAAAAGAAATGAACAAACAAATAACCCATGGACACAATCAATAGTTTAATGTTTATATGGGGACGAGTGGATTAGGGAGGGGAGAAAGGGGAGGGGGTGGGAGAGGAGCGGGGGAAGCTAAATATAAGGTGATGGAAAGAGAAGTCACATTAGGTGGTGAAATTATTATACAACAAGTTGACAATGAACTGTAAAACTGTAAGCCTCAAACCTATGTAATCCTTGCTAACAGATGTCACCCCAATAAGTCTAACAATAAAAATGAATTTAAAAAATTATATAAATTTCTCACAACTATGCTTTACAACTGAAACTAATATAAAATAATATTAAATGTCAACTATCATTTAAAAGTTTCGTCACAGGAATATATAATACAGCATTAAGATTATTGACAATAATAATATAACTATATAAAGTGCCAAATGGGTATTAGCCTTATTAAGGTTATTGTTGCCTTCCAATGCCAACCCATCTATTCACCCCACCCCATGACATCCCAGGGCAGGAGCTAATGATGGAGGCCACAGGGGCATAGATTACCTAGGAGACAGCACTGACCCTCTCTCTTAGGGGTACTGTTTCTCCCTCACTTGCACACCTCATATCACCCTGTATGGCCCCAGAGGATGACTGGTTAGTCAACAACTAGTAAGATTCCTCAAGCGAGGAACAACCTAAGACAGGCAGTCACATAGGGGCCATCAAGAGAGAGCTTGGGCTCAACACTACCTAGCAACACTTTCATTTAAAATGGAAGTAAAAATAAAGAGCTTTCCAGACAAGAAAAAGATAAAGGAATTCATGACCACCAAACCAGTATTACAAAAAGGGTTAAAAGGACACCTTCAAGTAGAAGGAAGGAAAAAAACAAATCAATGAAGATGAAAATATAAATAATAACATGGCAATAACAATGTACCTATCAATAATCACTTTAAATGTAAAATGATTCAGTGCTCCAATGAAAAGACATGAGGTAGCTGAATGACATAGAAGACAGGCTTATGCATATGATGTCTATAAGACACCTACCTCAGAATGAAAGACATACACAATATAAAATAAGATGGAAACTATATTTCATGCAAATACAAATGAGAAAAAAGTTGAGGTAGCAATACTTATACTTGCACAAAATAGACATTAAATGAAAACTATAATAAGAGACAAAGAAGGACATTACATAATAATAAATGCTTCAATTCAAGTAAAGGGCATCACCCTAGTAAACATCTATGCACTTAACATAGAAGCACCTAAATACTATATCAAGTAAATATTGACTGACATAAAGGCAAATATCAGCAGTACCCTAATCATAGTAGAATATTTTTAACACCTCACTAACATCATGGGCATATATTCCAGACAGGAAATAAATATGAAAACAGTGGCCTTAAATGGACATATTAGATCAGATGGGTTAAATTGATAGTTTTAGGGCACTTCACCACAATGCAGCAGAACATACATTCTCTTCAAATGCATATAAAATATTTTTAAAGATAGACCACATGTTAGACCACAAAATAAGTCTGAATAAATTTGAGAAGACTGAAATCATATTGAGCATCTTCTCTAACCATGGTGGTATGAAACCAAAAATCAATCACAAGAGAAACAATTAAAAAACACAAGCACATAGGGACTAAATAACATGCTAATAAATAATGAATGGATTAATAATTAGATAAAAAAGTAATCAAAAGATACTTTGAGACAAATGTAAATAAAAACACAGTAATCCAGAAATCTATGAGACACAGTGAAAGTAGTTCTTAGAAAAAAATTCAGAGCAATGCAGGCCTACCTAAGTAAATAAGAAAAATCTGGAAAAAGTTTATCTTTACAACTAAGCAACTTGGAAAAAAACAGCAAACAAAGCCCAAAATTATTACAAGTAAGGAAATAATAAAGATCAAAGCTGAAATAAACAAAATTGAGAATACAAAATTTCAAAACATCAGTAAAACTAAGAGCTGGTTTTTTGAAAAGATAAACATAATTGGCAAACCTTTAAACAGGCTCATCAAAAAAAAAGGAGAGAAAACTTATTGACTATATTTCCATGTGTTGTGAGCACTTTAAAAGGAGCCACAATACATTTTTTTCCTGCAAGTCAACCAGACCACAAACCGGTAGAAGGGCACTCCCAAAAAGGAAACCAAATCTTCACCAGGCCAGGCAGGGCCCTTGAGGTCAGGTGTTCCCTTGGTTCCTAAAGGACTCCCATGAGTTGTGGCAGAAGCAAGACAAACCACGTTAATGTATTTTTTATTGCTTTACTCACACTTTAAATTCGCACACACACAGGCATATAAGGTACAGAGGCAATGAGTAACAAACCAGTCCAATGACAGATGTTAAGCTCGGGCTAGTCCTGCAAGGGCAACTGGTAAGTTTCCAATTGGGCAGAACTTCTGACTGCAAATGCCTTGGTTGAGTCCCCAGCAATAGGAGGTCTCAGAGAGATCAGAGCAATCTGCTGTCAGTCACAACATCTGCTCTTTTATTTTTCTTCTTAGAGTTCTTATGCACTCCAGATAGTAGGTGGGTAGGTGTGGGGTCTTCTTGGCAGGGCACCAGCATGTAAACATCCTTGTTTATCACTGGGTCCAGACACATTATTACTCTGCATGTTCTAACTTATGGAGTCCTCAAGTTTTTAGAATGGAATCACTTATAGCAATGTCCATAGTGCTTGTACATGCTATCCCCTCATTCCCAAAGTAATCCAGGAAATGTGAGGAAATCACAATTCTTGTTTGTTCCTTATTCATTTGGTAGGAACATCTTAAGGAGAAATATAGCAAATAGCAAACAAATAAAGAAAAATAAGATTTCTTTTAAGACTGTCCAAGAATGGCTCTCAATATAGTTCCAAGAATTTTTCAACCAAGTGAGGGGATTATAATCAGACCAAAAACCAAAGCATGTGCTAAAGTGCAAGGAGTGCTTTATTAGTATCCATAAAGTGCATAGCTTATTCAGCATTCATAGTCATTATTAAGGTGTGCAATCTGGCAGAATGTCCATCCAAAGCCTTAATATGGGCTTTGCTGTCATTCAATTCTTGATTAGTGACATATTCATTTTCCTCCTGTATACCTGCAGCTATCAGGGAGGTGATAACACTAGTTGCCATGAAGGCATGCAGGGGCTTCCTAAGAGGAACTGTGTTGAAGTATCTCAAATTGACAGAAAAAGCTTTGATGTAAAATATCTCATTCTGAAAGATCTTACATTCAGGCAACAAGTTTTCAACTACAAAATCATTGGTTGAGAAATTAATTTTTATTCTCCTAAAAATAGGTCTGTATAATAATCTTAAAGGTTCTAGAAAAATAGGCATAGGTGCTATGGTTTGTCCAATTGTGAGTGGTGGTTTTAAAAGTCCCCTAGTCCATGAGTATTTGTAATGCTCAGTCCTAAGGCAAACAGAGAACGTGGGTGGACGTGATATTTTCCAAAACTCATTGGAAAAGAATAAAGGTTTTTTGCAGTGGAGGCTATGGTAGTATTTCTAATATTTGGGGAAGGAACATGAGATGCAAAGAATGCTTCTCTACATATTCCATCAACAAGTAGAATCATCCTAAACTGGTAATTGTTAAGTCATACATCAATCTTTTTGCCTTGTGGAGCCATTCCTCTTAATGTTTTCCACCAATTCAAATATTTGTATTGGACCTGTGAGACATTTTTAGGAAAAATATATATAGTACCTATCACTTTCCCTATGTCACAGAAAACTAAATTAAGACTGGGTGACAGATATAGCCATGGTGAGCCATACTTATATGTGGAATCTATTGTTGTCCCTATGTGATTATACTTACTAATAATATTGTAACCAGACTTATTAGAATATTTTAAGGCCTGCCAGATCACTGTAATATTTATTTCAGGAACCTTAAAATAGAAAGGTTTTGTAGTAGGTGGGGAAAGAGTTTGTTGAAACTTAATATTGGCAGGGTGCACTCCACATCCTAAGTAAACATTTAATCCTTGGGCCTCTAATGTTTTTCAGGCTGCTTGCTTGTAAAACATGAAATGGATCATCAGTTGCCCAATGGGGGTTAGAGTGAGGGTTAGTGTTGCTTCTCAGTGGAAACATGGGGGGACCACATTTGGATAATCTGTATGGTAAGAGATATGTGACAGCATTTTAAGGAATGAAAGGAATCCAATTTAGTCATAGAGACCTTATTGAGGGTTGTGTTTTGCCTAATCCATTTTTGTTCCTAAATTCTTGAAGAGGCATGTTAAATATATGGAATGTGCCTGTATTTGGTGAGAGAAAACCATATTCTATAATATAGTCTTTCTCATTTGAATATATAAATCTGCTCTTATAGCTTATTTTTGTAGGCATATCCCCTGTAGAAATTAAATGGATGTGATACCTCTCAATGGTGGTGGAGTTTGAAAAATTTATGTATTCTAACTTATAATCAATGATGTTTATAACAGTGGGAGTAATACAATTGAGTGTAGTATAAGGGTTATTGTTAAGAATTGCATTGAGATGTGAATTGATGGCAGGCCATTGTTTGCCAATAGGAAGGGCAAAATTGTAGAAAGAATTGGCCTTATCAAAGGCTTCAGGGAGTCCATTGTCCATAATATTGTAAGTTTTTGAAATATTAAAACATACAGAAATCATTTGGGTATTTAAATGTTATTAGGCAAGAACAAGGTAGAATGATTAAATTTGTAACCCACTGTGCAAATGTAGAGGAGCTTAGGGCATAAAATATCTATAATGTCATCTAAGTTTCTAGGTATATATGTCTGTTGGATAGTTGAGATCCATAGTTTCTGTGAGCAAAATGGGCATTGGATGATCTCGCCAGTCCAATTCAGCTGGGGTAAGTTCAAAACCTGTTCTAGTGAAGAACTTTTCTAGAGTGAGAAAGTTTTCTTGAGGTGAATGCCAGAAATCATTGAAACCATAGTATAGGCTATGAATGCAAAAGTTGCCAAAGGTAGGAAAATTTGAGAAGTTAGTAAGTATGTAGTTTCTTCTTCCTTTGATATGATATTATAGCCAAAGGGGTAACCATAAGGACCTGGAATAGTGTCTTCAAGTGGGTTGAATTTAAAATTGTGTGTTATGAGTTTGAGAATAGAAAGTTGTGTGGTAACAGCAGTGGTAGAAGTAATGGAGGTAGTGGTATGAGTGGTAGTAGTCTCAGTGAGGTCCTCACACTCAGTGGGGTTCTCATATTCTATCTGAAAATAATCTCCAAAATCTCTGAAGGGTTGTCCCCAAAAAGAGTAAATTAAGTTAGTAATGCTCCTATAAGTATACAGAAGAAGTTGCATACGAGTTTGTCAATGTGGGGGTAAATCTAGTTCTTCAATCAATGGTTCTGACTCAACATGATAAAGCAGTAAAGAAGGAATGTGTACATAACTATTATGGGTTGTTACAGAAGTCAGATAAATAGCAGTTTAAGAGCCAAGGAAATTGAAATACTTATTAAGAACTTGAAAAGTGGTATCAAAACCATTTTTCATATTTTCAGTACATTGCTTCACATCAGAATGTTTTACATTAATAAAATCTTTCCAGCCATGGGCTGTTTGAGCCCTGATAAGCATATGCTGTAAGCAAGTTTTAGGGTCTAACTAAGTATCACATCAGTACCTCATTTTAATCCACTCAAGATTAGCAGTAGAAAGGTTAGCAAATATTTTGGTAATCAAAGGGAGGTTATCATATATAATACATTCAGGGATATATTTCTCTAGGCCAGGGATGAGTCTGGGTGTTCTGGTAAGGCATTCCAGACTTGGAAGTGGTTTGGTAATGCCAGGAGCAAGAGTTATAGGCTTAGGAGTGGTATTAACATTGGCAAGTTCTTTATGCCTTGCAAGTGCTTGTAGCTTTTCAATTGCTCCTTTCAGTGTAAGGGCAACTTGTCTTTCTGATGGATGAGGTATGTTAACAGGGCTGGTAAAAGTGCCATTATAATAAGTATTTCCTTCTCATTTAAAGAGGGTCAGAGGTGTCAGAAGAGTCAAGGGAAGCAGAAGGAGTAAGAGGAAGGGGTAGAAATTGCACGTCTGTGTGTAGATCCTCTATTCCTAATGGGATTAAGTAATAGGTCAGTAAGAAGCTGGATAGTATCGGATCTAGGTATAGGTAATTCCTGAAAGGTTAGTAAGGACTGAGGTCCATAATCCCTTCTCTTATAAATTAAGACAGTTATATTTTGAAGTAAATATGTAAGACACCATGAAAATTGCACATTCCTATACTCATCAAGATGATGTGCCGAACTGGATAGCTATGGAGACTTGGCTAATAAGTCTTGTTTGTGACTCAGTGAATACTAGAGTATCCATAGGAGTCACTAGGTCTGGCCTCAAGTTCCAGCTATGTGGTGCTGATGGTGGATTCAGCCTACAAGAAGGGGAATAGAGAAACTATTGTCTATTTATTTAGCAAAGAAAATTTCTAATATATATAAGGTATATCTGGTGACAAGTCTACAGGAACGTTGATAGGAGTAGGTGTTGTTGATGGGTAAAATACAATTTCTATCCCACAAAAGGTAAAGTGTCCTATTAGGACTAGGCCAACAATCAGCAGAATCAAGTAAACAAAGAAGATCAGTAGCAGTCCTGGAAGTCTGAGACAGGACATGATTAATGTTCTCTGTTAAGGAAGATGTGGAAGATCTGTTAGAGAAGATTGTTGAGTACAAATTGTACTTCTAATGGATCATGACTCAGATAAAAGTTGTTTAATGACCACTGGAATCTTAAATGCATAATCTAAATGGAATCTTTTTCAATTAATATGAATCCCCTATGTATAATACCTCTAACATTACCAGCATAAATGGAATTATCATGCTGCTTCCTGAATTGAAACTCTAATAGTCTTATATTATTAATGTAGTATGCAGCTGATTATTCAAAAGCTGGTGGGTGCCATTTAATCATGTTTCTTGCTCTCCTCATTTGGTTCCTCCCTCTGGCCCTCATTTATTTAAAAGAAATAAAAGGGCCTAGGGATGGTATGAGTTTCATTTTTCTAGCATAGAAGAGGATATGGAAATTTCTGGGATAAAATAAGTTTCATGTAATACAGGAGAACATAGTATTTTTAGTCAAAAAACTTGAAAAATATATCGATCATAATTCTAAATGTTAATGGACTGAACTCACCAATAAAAAGACATAGAGTAGCAGACTGGATTAAAAAACAGAACCCATCCATAAGCTGTCTCCACGAAACACACCTCAGCCATAAGGACAAACACAGACTCAGAGTGAAAGGATGGGAAACAATACTTCAAGCAAATGGTAACCAGAGAAAAGCAGGAAATGCTATACTGATATCTAATGAAATAAACTTCAGGTTAAAAAAGATAATAAAAGACAAAGATGAACATTGCATAATGATAAAAGCCACAATGCAACAACAAGAAGACTTGACACTAATTAATATATATGATTTCAACCAGGATGCACCAAAACATACAAAGAAACTACTAACAGATTTGAAAGGAGAAACTGATGAATACACAATTATTGTGGGAGACTTAAACACCCTGCTAACAGCCTTGGACAGATCATCCAAACAGAAAATAAATAAGGAAATATCAGCTTTAAATGACACATTACAGCAATTGGACATAATTTACATTTACAGGACACTTCATCCAGCAAAAAGAGACTACACCTTCTTTTCTAGTGCACATGGAACATTCTCAAGTATAGACCACATGTTGGGACACAAAAGTAGCCTCAGCAAATTCAAGAAGATTGAAATCATACCAAGTGTATTCTCAGACCACAAAGCTTTGAAATTGGAGATCGACTGTAAAAGGAAAGCTGGAAAAAATACATGGAGATTAAACAACAGGTTATTAAAATAAGACTGGATAAAAGAACACATAAAAGATGAGATCAAAATGTATAAAAACTAATGACAATGAAAATACAGAGTATAAGAATTATTGGGACACAGCGACAGCGGTAATAAGAGGGAAATTTAAATCGTTACAGGCCTATCTTAAGAAACAAGAAAAATTGCAAGCAAACATCTTAGCATCCCATCTCAAAGAACTCGAAAAAGAAGAGCAGACAAAACCCAAAATCAGCAGAAGGAAAGAAATAATAAAAATTAAAGCAGAGCTAAACCAATTAGAGTACAGAAAGACAATAGAAAAAATTAATATTATGAAGAGCTGGTTCTTTGAGAAGTCAACAAAATTTACAAACCCCTGGCTAAACTAATCAAAGGATGAAAGGAAAGGACACAAATATCCAAAAACAGAAATGAAAAGGGAGAAATTACCACTGATACCACAGAAATACAAAAGGATTATAAGAAAATATTATGAAGGAATTTATGATACGAAATTTAACAACCTAGAAGAAATGGACAAGTTTCTAGAAACTTATAGCCTACCTAGACTGAACCAAGAAGAGCTGAATAATCCAAATAGATCAATCAATAGCAAAGAGATTGAAATCACTATCCATAATCTCCCCAAAGGTAAAAGTCCTGGACCAGATAGTTTCATCGAGTTCTACCAAACATTCAAAGAAAAATAAACACCTATCCTCCTCAGATTCTTCCAAAAAATTGAAGAGGAAGCAATACCTCCTAACTCATTCTATGAGGCCAACATTACCCTAATACCAAAGCCTGGCAAAGACAACACAAACAAAGAAAACTATAGACCAATATCTCTGATGAACACAGATGCAAAAATCCTGAACAAAATATTAGCAAATAGAATGCAACAATGCATCAAAAAGATCATACATCATGATCAAGTGGCATTCATCCCAGGAGCACAAGGATGGTTCAACATACAAAAATCAATCAATGTGATACACCACATAAACAAAATCAAAGATAAAGACCATATGGTCATTTCAATTGATGCAGAAAAAGCCTTTAACAAGATACAACATCCATTTATGATCAAAACACTAAATAAAATAGGTATAGAAGGAAAGTATCTAACCATAATAAAGGCCATATATGACAAACCCTCAGCTAACATCATACTGAATGGGGAAAGTTGAAGCCTAGTCCCCTAAAATCAGGAAGAAGAGAGGGATGCTACCTGTCACCACTGCTATTTAATATAGTACTGGAAGTTCTAGCCACAGCAATCAGGCAAGAGAAAGGAATAAAAGGTATCCAAATTAGGAAAGAAGAGGTCAAATTGTCACTATTTGCAGATGACATGATCCTTTATATAAAAAATTCCAAAGATTCCACCAAGGAACTATTAGAAACAATAAATGAGTATTGCCATTTGCAACAAAATGGATGAACCTGGAGATCATCATGCTTAGTGAAATAAGCCAGACAGAAAAAACAAAGAACTGTATGACTTCACTCATATGCGGAATATAAAACTGAAAGCAAAGAAATAAGAAATGAAGAAACAAATAACCCATGGACACAATCAATAGTTTAATGTTTATTTGGGGACAAGTGGGTCAGGGAGGGGAGAAAGGGGAGTGGGTGGGAGAGGACTAGGGGAAGCTAAATATAAGGTGATGGAAAGAGAAGTCACATTAGGTGGTGAACTTATTATACATCAAGTTGACAATGCACTGTAGAATTGTATGCCTGAAACTTATGTAATCCTTGCTAACAGATGTCACCCCAATAAGTCTAACAATAATAATTAAAAAAATAAATAAATAAAGTAAACGAATATAGTAAAGTGACAGGATACAAAATCAATGTACAAAAATCAAAGCCATTCCTATATAAAAAACAACAAATCCTCAAGAAAAAAATAAATGAGGAAGGCAATTCCCTTTGCTATCACAACAAAATGAATGAAATACCTGGGAATTAACTTAACAAAAAATGTGACAGACCTATACAAGGAAAACTATAAGACACTTTTGATAGAAATTAGAACAGAACTTAAGAGGTGGAAAAATATCCCCTGTTCATGGATAGGAAGACTTAACATTGTAAAAAAGGCCATTCTGCCCAAATCAATATAGAGATTTAATGCAATACCCATGAAGATTCCACAATTATACTTTCATGAAATAGATAAAAGAATTACTAGATTTATATGGAACCATGAAAGACCTTGAAATGCCAAAGCAATACTACATAAAAAGAATAAGGCTGATGGCATTACATTCCCTGACTTCAATTTATATTACAAAGCATCAATAGTCAAAACAGCTTGGTACAGGCAGAAAAACAGAAATATAGACCAATGGAATGGAACTGAAAACCTAGAAGTACAACCACAAATTTATGGACAAATAATTTTTGATAAAGGAGCAAAAACATACAATGGGGAAAAGATAGCCTCTTCAGTAGGTGGTGCTGGGAAAACTGGAAAAACTTATGCAAAAGAATGAACCTAAGCTGTGAACTCTCTCCATATACAAAGTGGGCAGAAGAACTAAACAGACACTTCTCCCATGAAGAAATACAAATGGCCAGCAGACATATGAAAAAATGCTCATCCTCATTAGCTATCAGGGAAATGCAAATAAAAATCACAAAGAGATACCACCTCACACCTGTTTGAGTGGCTATTATCAACAAGACAAGGAATAACAAGTGCTGGAGAGGATGTGGAGATAAAGGAACTCTGGTACACTGCTGGTGGGAATGCAAACTGATACAACCACTATGGAAGACTGTGTAGAGGTTCCTCAGAAAATTGGGAGTGGAGTTACCATTTGACCCAGCAATCCCCCTTCTGGGAATCTACCCAAAATCTTGAAAACCTTTGTCCACAAAGACTTATGTACCCCAATGTTCATCACAGCGCTATTCACAGTGGACATAACATGGAAACAACCAAAGTGCCCTGCGACAGATGACTGGGTAAAGAAGCTGTGGTACATATACACAATGAAATATTACTCAGCTATAAGAAAAGGTGAAATATTGCCATTTGCAACAAAATGGATGGACCTGGAGATCATCATGCTTAGTTAAATAAGCCAGACAGAAAAAACAAAGAACTACATGACATCACTTATATGCGGTATATAAAAACTGTAAGCAACAACAAAAAAAAATAAATGAACAAACAGACAAATAATCCATGGACATAATCAATAGTTTAATGTTATTTGGGCATGAGAGGGATAAGAAGGGGAGGGAGGCAGGGAGGGGAAGCTAGATACAGGGTGATGGAAAAAGAAGTCACAATAGATGGTGAAATTATTATACAATATGTTGACAATGCACTGTGAAATTGTATGCCTGAAAACTATGTAAACCTTGCTAACAGATGTCACCCCAAAATGTCTATCAATAAAAATGATTTAAAGCAAAAAAAAATCTTGAAAAATAGAGCCATAGGCCTTATGTATAGCATTTATTCATAATTGTGAATTGTAAAACTTACAGACAGGCCAAAAGTTATTCAGATTATTTTTGTAAAAATATTTGGAGCTAAATATAAGGTGATGGAAAGAGAAGTCACATTAGGTGGTGAACTTATTATACATCAAGTGGACAATGCACTGTAGAATTGTATGCCTGAAACCTATGTAATCCTTGCTAACAGATGTCACCCCAATAAGTCTAACAATAAAAATGAATTAAAAAAAATATTTGGGGGTACTAGACAACCAATACTATAATGTGATAATTGGTCATGTTTTATTAGATTTTCATAATAATATGCTCTTGGTCTGCATCAATTAAGGTTCAAGTTGGTGAAAATACAGCAAGCATAGACACAGTGTCTGTGACCCCAAATCTTAAGCAGGTGTTGCGGACTTTCAGAAAAATTTTTTAATAATACTTTGCTGCAGGATTCCCAAAAGGATGTATGTAGTTTAGGATAGTTGTCATTGTCATTAATATGACAAAGAAATATGTACCAGAATGCTAGGCTTTAACAAACACAGATAATAAGGGCTAGGAAGGAAGCAAGTAGTTTAACATTTAAGGACAAAGTGTCTGGCCAAGTCAACAAAACTAACAAAAGTCCATGTAAGTAAACTGACTAATAATGCCTGAAGAAATTTGTGACAGCTGGAAAATTTTATGAAGTTTGAGGATTCTTTTGCCTCTTGTTGTCTAGTAGGTGTTTCCATCCCCATTGGCAATTATCTCCTGTGAAGGGATGGAATTTTTATGGTCATTAATTCTAATCTTATAGGGGATAAGAGGCTTTTTGTCCTCCTTGTCAAAGAAAATAGCTCCTGGAGGATTATTAAGTATGATGTAAGGGGTTTCTCTATGAAATCTGTCCCCCTGGTTAATTTTAAAACAAGCTTTGTCAATACCAAGTTTTAGATTCATTTGGGTGTGTAATAATTGGATCTCCCTTTTAAGTAGTCCATTAAATCTCTCTATATTTTCTGCTGCTGTGGTATTAACTCACACTGGGTGGTGAACTTATTATACATCAAGTTGACAATGCACTGTAGAATTGTATGCCTGAAACCTATGTAATCCTTGCTAACAGATGTCACCCCAATAAGTCTAACAATGAAAATGAATTTTAAGAAAAAAGATAAATGAAAAGTCCATTGAACATTTAAGGAGGCCGCTAGGTGTTTTCCTGTCCCAGATGTAAAATGAGAGCCTTGATCACTTTCAATTATTTTTGGTATGCCAAAGGATGCTGCCCACTCATATATAGCTCTTATAGTGGCCTTTGTGTTGGGATGGGAGTATGCAAGGCCTAGTCCAACTCCTGAAAGTTTGTCAACTAGTGTACAGACATATTTTAGCTTGTATGGCAAAGATAAAAGACCTATGAAATCTAACTGTAGTATAAAATTGAAGGTGACAGTCTTATAAATATCAATAGGTTCCTGAATCTATATTTTTCATTGAAGATTTTACATTTATCACATTTTCTGATTGCCCTCTTAATATTGTGCTAAGGAACAACTTGGTTTCTTTTAGAGAACAAATTGTATAGGGCACATGTGCCCAAATATCATGCTTGTCCATGTTTTTTCAAAATAGAAGAAGAAGTACACCAATTTGAAACTGGAAGTGAAGTTATTTTGTAATTTTCCCCTTCTTTCTTTATTTTTATTTTGGGTATTAGTTCTGAATGTTTTTGGTGGTATATACCTCACAGTCCCTAAATTTTGCAGAGAGTTTATGTTCCCTTTTAGGTCTATATTTGGTTTTAACCTCTTGGGGTTTCTCTGAGAAGAATGTATCTGGGGGAGCATTTTCCCTGGACATTTTATCTATGATATTGTTAAACGTCTCTTCCTGGTTTCTATGAGCTGATAGATGTGAAAGATTTTAAGAGTTTCACCGGCTTTGTCTAATTCTTGCCAGTATTCCCTGAACCAAATGTCCTTACCATTGAAATCATAAGAAGTTTTTCACCATTTCTGGGACCAAATGGCAATTCTATTAGCTAAAGCCCAAGAATCTGTGAAAATTCTAATAGACTATTGTTTCTCTTTTAAAGAGTGCCTGTGTATAAGTCTGTCACGTTCTTCGTTAAGTTAATTCCTAGGTATTTCATTCTTTTTGTTGTGATAGCAAAGGGAATTGACTCCCTCATTTCTTTTGCTGTGGATTCGTTGTTTGTATAGAGGAATGCTGTTGATTTTTGTACATTAATTTTGTATCCTGCAACTTTATTATATTCGTTAATTGTTTCTAATAGTTTCCTGGTGGAATCTTTGGAATTTTTTAAATAAAGGATCATGTCATCCGCAAATAGTGACAATTTGACCTCTTCTTTCCCAATTTGGATATCTTTGATTCCTTTCTCTTGCCTGATTGCTGTGGCAAGAACTTCCAGTACTATATTAAATAACTGGATAAAGAAGCTGTGGTACATATACACAATGGAATATTACTCAGCTGTAAGAAAAGATGAAATATTGCCATTTGTGACAAAATGGATGGACCTGGAGATCATCATGCTAAGTGAAATAAGCCAGACAGAAAAAACAAAGAACTGTATGACTTCACTCATATGCGGAATATAAAACTGAAAGCAAAGAAAAAAAGAAATGAACAAACAAATA
>PVJL010019178.1:0-14369 GCA_004026885.1 Lyroderma lyra | reverse complement strand
TTGTTTCACACTAAGTACATGGGGTGCAGATGGCATATAAGGTGGTGACTATGATCTACCACATCCAGGTGTCATGTGTAGAAGCTGCCAGTCTCTTCATGCTCCCCCTTTTGGGTCTGTGTCTCATTGGCTCTAGGTCAACCTGAGGTGTCTGTGTTGGTCAGTCAATGGTATGCTGGAAATCTCTATGTCATGTCACATTAAGGTTGTGTTGGATGATCTCAAGAATTCCAAATTAAGCTAGAAATGGCCTGATCTTAGGATTGGGGGAGGCATTTGATTTCTGCCAAGGGACCTTTGAAGAACAGATGGAGGCTGTCAGGTCCAACCTTTCTGGGGTTTCAAATGTTCTGCCATTCAAGGAGGCATCCATGAGAAACCACTGATGATTCAGACAAATCTTTGCTTACCTTCCTAAATGTGGCGTGCTTGGGAACTCTGTTTGTCATGTGCACTTGAGACTGGATTGGGTTGATCTACCCTATGCCTTTCCTTAGTTGCCTGCCACTGGTCCATCATTCCCTGGGCACTGGCGTGGATTCCAAGGCTGGATTCTGTAATAATACAAGAGGGAGGCAGTTACTTATAATGGAACTTAATTACTTCCCAAATCCTTTCTGTTTTAGTATTCTTTGTATTCTCTGGGAGTTGTTGGCACAGCCATGCCACTCTTTAAGTCTGCTTCTACAAACCCTTATTACTAAATATTGGCTGAATACATTCAAAAACTTCAAGATCCTGGTGCTCAGTGCAGCAAATTGGAGCTGTCAGCTTCATGCCTGGAGATCAGCTGTGCTGTGCAGTGCCATGGTCTCTTGCCCCTGGCCTAAGCTCTGCTGCTGGTGTATCCCAAAGGCTGGCTGGGGTGCACTCCTGGACTCTGAGTTTTTATATGTGCTGTGGGGAGTCACTGTTCTGAGCTTGTGGTACTCTGCCCCACTCAGGTTGACTCTCACATGTCTCTAAACTGAACCCAGAAGTATTGAGGGAACATTGGCCAATCTCACTGCACACCCACTGCTGCAGAGCCAGATACTGCATTCCTCCTGGAAAACATGACACACATGTTGGGAAGAGTCGGAGGTTTCATCTGGACCAAAAGAATACTGTTATTCACAGGGGCTCTGAGCTACTCATCCTTGAGTCCAATATAGTTTCCAAGGCCTTGTGAAAGGCAGGACTGGGCAAAGCTCTTGCTGGGTACAATGTAACTCAGCCCTGTGGGACCCATTTCTTTGTAATAGTTGAGGTATCCATCACCCCATGATACTCAAAAAATGCAGGTTGATCAAGAGTTGGAAAGTGATGAGATACACCTAGAGTATCCTAATGCATTCCTTTGAGGCCAAGTCCCCACCATGCCCTCAAAGAATATCAGGGGACTGACAGGGACCAAAGAGGACAGACAACATCCTGAGAAGCTAACATCTAATGTGGAAATGTGGCCAAATTCATTTTGATTGAACCCCGCAAACTTGGAAATTAGATTGAGAAGTGTCTTGGTCCACACAAGTTTCCATGGCATACAGCTGGTGTGTACATTGGCTCCCAAGGTGTGTACATTGACTCCACCACTCCCAGGTGTCAAGGGCTGAAGCTCAAAGTCTCTGACTACTCCCCATTCTGGGTCTGTGGCTGGTGGGCTATAGATCTAACTCTGGTCTCTGGTGATCATACTAGTGGTATTCCAGGAACCACTGTTTTGTTTCACTTGTGTTCATATTGGATGATCTTACCGATCACAACTGAAGCTAGAAATAACCTGAACCTAGGATCAGGGGAGAGGTTTATGTTCTGGCAAGGGACTTTTTGAGAACAGATGGAGGCTGTCAGATATCACCTTACTGGTCCTCTGTGTGAGAGTCCTTTCCAGGAGGCATCCATAAGGCATCACTGATAATTCGTACAAGTCTTGGCATACTCTCCTTGATGTGGTATAATTGGAAACTTTGTTTCTCATGATATGCACTTGGGACTGCATGTGATAGAGCTACCCTCTGCCTGCCTCCATTGCCTTTCTCCTGACCATTGCATGTCCCTGGTTCTTCATTTCCCTGGGCATTGGCCTGGAGCCCAATGCTGGATTCAGTAATACCAACAGGAGAAAGGTATTTATAATTAAAACCACTCATGTCCCACTTTCTTTCTATGTATGAGATTTCTCTAAAATGTCTGGGAGATGTTGACAGACCCATGCCTCTCTTTAGGTCTTTTAGAGACCCCCCAGAAGAAAACGACAGACTCAAGAGTACGGTGGTCATGGACAGTGGATTGGGACTGCCTGGCTTCTGGCCTGGAGATAAGCTAAGTTGTGCTTTGTCATGGCTTCTTGCACTCAGGCTCAGCTACGGTTGTGCTGAATTTCAAAAGAAGGCTGGAGAGAAGACAAGATGGTGACTGGAGAGAAGGTTCCTAAAGCCTCTCCCAGAAAACACAATTGAACGGCCATCCAGGAGCCAAGAAAGAGGACCATGAGTGACAAAACGGCTGTTGAGAAATCCACAAATCACAAGTAAACACCTGAAGGCTGGTGAGAAGGGGGCGAGTCGGGGAGAAGGAAGGGAGCAGAGACAGACCACACAGGACACGATCCCTGCTGACTATTCAGAGCTGCGCGGTTTGGAGGAGGGGAGAGAGACTGGGGAGATGGGGACGGAAGGAGTTTGGGAACCAGCCTCTGGAACTTTTGAGTGGTAGAAGGGCTGAGCGAGGACTCTGAAATACAAAGATGACACCCCAGCTCTAAGCCCCCTGGAGACCTACACAGGGCTGCAGTTCCTGTTCCCAGCCTGCAGAAAAAGGCGACCCTGCTGTCTCAGGCCAGGCCCACAGCTTTGGACTTATGGAGCGTGCACTTCTTCATGCACCCCAGGATTATGAAAGCAGGGTGAGCCTGTAGACAGCCAGGTGCTGAATTAGGGATGGGAAGAAAGACTGATTGGATAGCATTCACCCCAGCTAGCAAAAACAAGCCTTTAAACAGCTTCCCCAGCAAAGGGCACAAGGCAGAGCCACCTTTGGAACGCCTTTTGTTGGCCTCTCCCCAGGATATATGCGCATAGCCTCCAAACACAGTAGGACTTCAGAAACAAGAAACAAACAGCCCCCTCTCCCCCAAAACTTGACCCCCAGTGCCACCTAGTGTCTGCCCTACATCAAGACACCACAAAAGCAATAATCTGGGCACTGAACATAAAGCCCTCATGAGGACAGGATGAATTCCTTAAAAACTAAAACTCCTCAGAAAGAACATGAAATTTACCCAGAAGATAGCCTGTTACAACTGGAAGGGTCACATTTAAGTGACGGCGATTTTTTTAAAGCAGCCATTCTAAAGGCTGTGAGAGAAATGAAGACCTATTGGCAGAACATCATAGCTGAGATAAATAATATAAAAAAAGATATAAACGACATAAAAAAGGAACTCTGTGAACAAAAAGAGCAATTTCACAAAGAAATTCAAAACATAAGAAAGATTGAGACGGAAATACGAGAAATAAATAATACCATAAAAGAAGTGAGAAATGAAATACCTGCCATAGGAAACAGGACCAACCAGATGGAGGAAAGAATTAGTGATGTTGAAGACCAGAACATGGAAACAGCTTAGAAAGAGGAAGAGAGGTAATATAGAACCAAAAGAATTGAAAGAACTCTGCAAGAAATATCCGACACCATGAGACAAAACAACATCAGGATAATAGGAATAGAAGAGGGGGCAGAGCAATCTACAGAGAACATACTGAAACAAATCGTAGATGAGAACTTTCCAAACCTATGGAAAGATCTGGAACCCCAAGTTTAAGAAGAAAACAGGTCCCCCAGATACCTGTACCACAACAGATCTTGTCCAAGACACATGGTACTAAAGATGTCCAAAACTAAAGACAAAGACAATTCTCAAGGAAGCCAGGGAAAAAAGAACTATAACATTTAGAGGAAAACCCATCAGGCTGGCATCAGATTTATCAGCAGAAACTCTACAAGCCAGGAGAGAGTGGAACCCAATATTCAAAATTTTAAAAGAGAGAAACTTCCAGCCAAGAATATATTATCCAGCATAATTATATTTCAGATTTGAAGGTGGAATAAAGACCTTCTCAGGCAAACAGAAGCTGAGGGAATTTGCCAGCACGAGGCCAGCACTCCAAGAAATACTGAAGGAGGCTCTTCAGCCAGAAACAAAACATCAGAACAAATGGAACAAAGTTGGGGCAACAAGAAAGAAACAAAAACAAACAAAGAAACAAACAAACAAAAAGAAAGAAAGAAATAAGTAATGGCCACAGGAAATCCTCACATATCGATCATCACTCCAAATGTTAATGGACTGAACTCACCAATAAAAAGATACAGAGTAGCAGACTGGATTAAAAAACAGAATGCATCCACATGCTGTCTCCAAGAAACACACCTCAGCTGTAAGGACAAAAGCAGACTCAGAGTGAAAGGATGGGGTACAAAAATCCAAGCAAATGGTAACCAGAGAAAAGCAGGAGTGGCCATCCTGATATCTGATGAAATAAACTTCAAGTTAAAAAAGATAGTAAAAGACAAAGATGGCCATTACATAATGATAAAAGGCACAATGCAACAACAAGAAGACTTGACACTAATCAACATATATGCTCCCAACTAGGATGCACCAAAATACACAAAGAAACTACTAACAGACTTGAAAGGAGAAACTGATAAATACACAATCATAGTGGGGACTAGAATTTAATACATGAAACCTATGTTATCCTTGCTAACAGATGTCACCCCAATATTTCTAACAATAAAAATGAATTTAAAAATTTTTCTTCCAATGTTTTAGAAGTAAAATATCCAATGAGATTCATATAAGGCAGGCCTGACCAACCTGTGGCCCAGGATGGCTTTGAATGTAGCCCAATACAAATAGTTAAATTGGAATATTTTGTGGCATTTTTTTTGTTATAGCTTAGGAGCTATTGTTAGTACTAGTGGATTTTATGTGTTACCCAAGACAATTCTATTTCCAATGTGGCCCAGGGAAGCCAAGGTTTTAGATACCACTCATGTAAACGATTGTCCTTTAGTGAAAGTGATAATTCAAAACACCTGTTTAACTCAACACTTCTATTCTACTCAAAGTTCTGTTAGTCCTTTGCTTGGTAAATCCTGATTTTCCTTTTGCTTTTCTTAGGAAATCTCTAAAATTTGACACACTTATTTTATTGAAATTTGATTCTTCACAGTAATAGTGCCAGGTTTTAATTAAATTTGAAAGTTCAAATAAAGTCAGATGTTAAATGAAATCCAGCATAGTGATTGTTTTTATGTGTCCCACATGTTCTCAAGAAGGTACTGTGAATTTGTGCAGATGATAATGATTAGACAGCAAAAGAGTTAATACAAATTAACTTGAGGGGGCTAGCAGGAACCAAGTTTAGCTGAGCTTAGTTAGCTACAAATAAAAGAACTCATATGGCTACTGCTCTGTCTACAGTGAGCCTGACCTTGGAAAACGAGCTTACTTGAGCTTGCCTAGCTGCATGGAAATGTTTACTGTGCCCCGATTCTACATGTGATTTTTTTACAGGTGACCACATCTTGATATTGAAGAATCTGCCTGTACATTTTCTGTATAAGGAGAGCTAACCCAAAGTTCAGGGCAACTGTGTGCCTTGGACCCTGCGACACTAATCTGCCATGCCCATACTTGTCTCTTTGAATACAACTTTCCAACTTGGATTTTCAGATCCCTCATGAACTTTTCACATTCTGTCAATAGTCAGGGGCATCCAATAACCAGAAGAGAAGACATTACATGACTAACTGTTGCTGGTTCCATAAATTAAATATATCCTTTTAATTTTGTTGATGTTCATAAAAATCTCTTCAATGTTTGGAGATTGGAGGGCAAGGTGGTTACTGGAGAGGAGGTCCCTAAAGCCTCTCCCAGAAAACACAATTGAACGGCCCCCAGGATCCAAGAAAGAGGACTCTGAGTGACAAAAAAAGCAGCTGAGAAATCCATGTATTGCAAGTAAACACCTGAAGGTTGGAGAGAAGGGAGCAAGTCGGAGAGAGGGGAGGGATCAAAGACAGATCACAACAGGCCCTGATTGTGGGTGACCATCCAGGAGCAGTGCAGTGCATGGGAGGGGGAGAGGACAAGAGATGACAAGAGGAAAAGCCCTAGCAAAGTGGCAGAACAGTGGGAGTCTTTGGGGAGCTGGGCTGGGGAGCTGGAATTTGGAGCGGCATGTTGGGGACAGAGCTTGGGAGCCAGCCTGTGTAACTTTTGAGTGTTAGCAGGGCAGAGCAAGAACTCAGAACTGCAGAGATGATACTGTGACCCTAGGCTCTCTTGGGAAACACAACGCAGGCACGCACGGCTCCTGCGCAGGCCTGGAGTTCCTGGTTGCAGCCTGCAGTTCCTGGTTGCGGCCCACTGCGGAGGCTAGCAGGCTGCCAAGCGGACAGCGCACGACCCCTGCACTAGGCTGCAGTTTCCATTCATGCCCGCTGTGAAGGTTCACCTGCTGCTGGCACTGCTCGTGCGGGTCCTGCATGGGACTGCAGTTCCCATACCACCCGCTGCAGAGACAAACCGGCTCCCTTTCTACCGCGGCGTCAAAACAACAGCTTCGGACTTGTATGTGTGCCTGCTCGCATGACCCTGCCTCCTAAAAGCAGTTCGAGTCCACAGACTCTGCCCCAACACTTGGTCGCTGGAACAGGCCTGGAAAGAATGGCGGTTTTATAGCATTCGCCCTGGCCAGCAGGAACAGCCTCGGCCCGCATCACCCAGCTTCCCCAGCATAGGGTAGAAGGAGGAGTTTTCCCACTGTGCCTTAACTTGGCATCTTTCCTTTCCTAGAGCCTCCCCAACCAACTAAATGCAGCAAGCGAAGGGACCATGACAGATGCACACTGACTCCAAATGTAGCAGGAGACTAGAAATAAGAAATATACAAGCCCTATCTCCCAATACTTGCCCCCCACAGTGCCACCTTGTGTCTGCCCTACACCAAGACTCCACAAAAGTACCAATCTGGGCTTTGGTGCACTACTACTGAACATAACACCCTCGTGTCAATGAGGAAGAACCCAGCATACAGGATGAATTCATTAAAACTAAAACTCCTCAGAGAGATCAGGAAATTTATCAAGACAGCATCTTCGATCTACAAGTTTCTGGAATAAGTGACAGAGAATTTCAAGTAGTCACTCAAAGGCTCTGAGAGAAATGAAAACATTCTGGCAGAGCACCATGGCTGAGATAAACAACATAAAAAAGGAGATGAAGGACATAAAGAAAAACTCCATGAACAAAAGGAACAATTTAACAAAGAAATTCAAACCCTAAGGAAAATTGATATAGAAATGTGAGAGATAAATAATACAATAAAATAAGTGAAAAACAAAATACTGCCATAGGAAACAGGGCCAAGCACATGGAGGAAATAATTAGTGATATTGAAGATCAGAACATGGAAACAGCTAAGAAAGTGGAAGGGAGGGAATATAGAAGCAAAAGGATGGAAAGAATTCTGCAAGAACTATCTGACTCCACGAGACAAAACAACATCAGGATAATAGAAATCAAAGAAGGGGTAGAGCATTCCAGAGAGAGCATACTCAAACAAATAGTAGATGAGAACTTTCCAAACCTATGGAACAATCTGGATCACCAAGTTCAAGAAGAAAACAGGTCCCCTGGATACCTGGACCCTAACAGATATTCTCCAAGACACATGGTACTAAAGATATCCAAAACTAAAGGGAAAGAGACAATTCTCCAGGCAGCCAGGGAAAAAAGAACTATAACTTTTAGAGGAAAACCCATCAGGATGGCATCCTAGTTCTCAGAAGAAATGCAGCAAGCCAGAAGAGGGTAGAATCCAATATACAAAAACTGAATACAGAGTAACTTATAGCCAAGAATAATTCATCCAGCAAAATTATTTTTCAGATATGAAGGTGAAATCAAGACCATCTCAGACACTCAGAAGCTGAGGGAATTTGCCAGGACCAGGCCAGCACTCCAAGAAATACTGAAGGAGTCTCTTCGACCTGAAACAAAACATCAGGAAAAATGGAACAAAGTTGGGGCAACAGGAAAGAAACAAAAATAAAACAAATAAAACAAAGAAATAAGTAATGGTCAGAGGAAATCCCCCTATATCGATAATCCCTCTAAATGTTAATGGACCAAAATCACCAATAAAAAGACACACAGCAGCAGACTAGATGAGAAAACAGAATCTATCTATGTGCTGTCTCCAAGAAACACACCTCAGCCATAAGTACAAACACAGACTCAGAGTGAAAGGAGGGGAAACAATACTTCAACCTAATGGTAACCAGAGAAAAGCAGGAGTTGCCATACTTCTACCTAATGAAATAAACTTCAGGTTAAAAGGGATAGTAAAAGACAAGGACGGACATTACATAATGATAAAAGGCACAATACAACAACAATAATACTTGACACTAATTAATATATATCCTCCTAACCAGGATGCACCCAAATAAAGAAACTACTAAGGGATTTTAAAGGACAAACTGATGAATACACAATCGTTGTGGGAGACTGAAACACCGCACTAACAGCCATGGACAGTTCATCCAAACAGAAAATAAATAGGGAAACATCAGCACTGAAAGACACATTACAGCAATTGGCCATAATTGATATTTGCAGGACACTTCACCCAGCAAAAGGAGACTATTCCTTCTTTGCTAGTGCACATGAAACATTCTCAAAGATATCCCACATGCTGGGACACAAAAGTAGCCTCAGCAAATTCAAGAAGATTCAAATTATACCATGTGTATCCTCAGACCAACATGCTTTGAAATTGGAGATCAACTGTAAAAGGAAAGCAGAAAAAACACATGTACATGGAGATTAAGAACAGCTCATTTAAAAACGACTGGATAAAAGAACAATAAAAAGATGAGATTAAAAAATATATACAAATTACTGACAAGGAAAACACAACATACCAGAATTATTGGGACACAGTGAAAGCAGTGATAAGAGGGAAATATTTATCACGACAGGCCTATCTTAAGAAACAAGAAAAATCACAAGGAAACAACTTAACATACCATCTTAAAGAACTAGAAATAGAAGAGCACACAAAACCCAAAGTCAGCAGAAGAAAAGAAATAATAGAAATTAAAGCAGAGCTATACCAATTGGAGAACAGGAGGACAATAGAAAAAATTAATATTACAAAGAGCTGGTTTTTTGAAAAAGTCAACAAAATTGATAAAACCTTGGCAAGCCTAATCAAAGGATGAAAAGAAAGGACACAAATATCCAAAATTAGAAATGAAAGAGGAGAAATTACCACTGATACCATAGAAATACATAGGATTATAAGAAAATCTTATGAAGAACTTCATGCCACTTAATTGAACAACCTAGAAGAAATGAACAAGATTCTAGAACCTTATAGCTTACCTAGATTGAACCAAGAAGATCTCGATAATCTAAATAGACCAATGCATAGTGAAGAGATTAAAATGACTATCCATAATCTCATTAAAGGCAAAAGCCATGGACCAGATAGTTGCACCAGTGAGTTTTACCAAGCATTCAAAGAATAACAAACACCTATCCTCATCAGACTACTCCAAAAAATTGAAGAGGAAGCAATACTTCCTAACTCGTTCTATGAGGCCAACATTACTCTAATACCAAAGCCTGGCAAAGACAATAAAAAGAAAGAAAACTATAGACCAATATCTCTGATGAACACAGATGCAAAAATTCTAAACAAAATAATAGCAAACAGAATATAGCGATGCATCAAAAAGATCATACCTCAAGTTCAAGTGGGATTCGTCCCAGGAGCACAAGGATGGTTCAACATGCGAAAATCCATCGATGTGATACACCACATAAACAAAACCAAGATAAAGAACGTATGACCATTTCCCATCGATGCAGAAAAAGCTTTCAACAAGATACAGCATCCAATTATGATCAAAACACTAAATAAAACAGGTATCGAAGGGAAGCATCTCAACATAATAAAGGCCATATATGAAAGGCCTCGGCTAACAGCATACTCAATGGGGAAAAGCTGAAGCTTATTCCCTTAAAATCAGGAACAAGACAGGGATGCCCCCTGTCACCACTGTTATTTAATATAGTAATGGAACTTCTAGCCACAGCAATCGGGCAAGAGAAAGGAATCAAAGGTATCCAACTTTGGAAAGAAGAGGTCAAATTGTCACTATTTGCCGATGACATGACGCCTTATATAAAAAATTCCAAAGATTCTACCAGGAAACTATTAGAAGCAATAAACGAATATAGTAAAGTCGCAGAATACAAAATAAATGTAAAAAAATCAACAGCATTCGTATATACAAACAACAAATCCACAGAAAAAGAAAGCAGGGAATCAATTCCCTTTGCTATCAAAACAAAAATGAATGAAATACCTGAGGTTTAAGTTAGTGAAGAAAGTGTCAGACTTATACACAGAAAAGTATAAGACACTTTTGAAAGAAATTGAAACAGACTTTAAGAGGTGGAAAAATATCCCCTGTTCATGGATAGGAAAATTTAACATTGTTAAAATGGACATTCTGCGTAAAGCAATCTACATATTTAAGGCAAAACCATGAAAATCCCACAATCATACTTTCATGAAATAGATAAAAGTATCAGTAAATTTATATGGAACCATAAATGACCTCGAATTGCCAAAGCAATGCTACCTAAAAAGAACAAGGCTGGTGGCATTACATTCCATGACTTCAATTACTATTACAAAGCATCAATAGTCAAAACAGCTCGGTACTGGCAGAAGAACAGAAATATAGACCAATGGAATAGAACTGAAAACCCAGAAATAAACCCACAAATTTATTTACAAGTAATTTTTGATAAAGGAGCAAAGAACATACAATGAGGAAAAGACAGCCTCTTTAGTAGGTGGTGCTGGGAAAACTGGAATAATATATGCAAAAATGAACTTGAGCTGTGAATTCTCTCCATATACAGAAATTAACTCGAAATGGATTAAAGACCGTCATTTCAGACCTGCAACAATAAACTGGATAGAAGAAAACATTGGTACTAAACTTATAGACCTAGGACTCAAGGAAGACTACATGAACCTGACCTCATAGGCAAGGGAATTAAAAGCAAAAATAAATGAATGGTATTTTATCAAACTAAAAAGCTTCTGCACAAGAAAAGAAACAATAAACAAGGCAAGAGACAGCCAACTGAATGGGAGAAAATATTTGCAAATAATGCATTAGATAAGGGTCCAATATCTAAAATATATATAAAGAACTAATAAAACTTAATAACAATAAAAACAAACAACACCATTATTAACTGGGCAGAAGAACTAAACAGGCACTTCTCCCACGGAGAAGTACAAATGGCCAGCAGACATGTGAAAAACTGCTAAACTTCATTAGCTATCTGGGAAATGCAAATCAAAATCACAATGAGGTACCACCTCACACCTGTTAGAATGGCTATTATCAACAAGACAAGGAATAACAAGTGCTGGAGAGGATGTGGAGAAAAAGGGACTCTGCTACACTGCTGGTGGGAATGAAAATTGGTACAACCACTGTTGAAGGCAGTGTGGAGGTTCCTCAGAAAACTGGGAATGGAGTTCCCATTTGACCCAGCAATCCCTCTTCTGGGGCTCTACCCAAAAAACCTGAAAAACTTTGTCCACAAAGAATTATGTACCCCAATGTTCATTGCAGCGCTGTTCACAGTGGACATAACATGGAAACAACCAAAGTGCCCTGCGACAGATGACTGGATAAAGAAGCTGTGGTATATATACACAATTGAATATCTCTCAGCTATATGAAAACATGAGGGAGTTCTCTGGTGGTGTAGTGGCTTAAGGCCCCAGAGCTATCAGTGCTGCAGCCTGGGTTCAACTCCCATGTAGAGAGCTACCCACAAAAAAAAAGGCAAAAAAGAAAAAGAAAACATGAAATAGTGTTATTTGGAACAAAATGGATGGACCTTAAGATCATCATACTTAATGAAATAAGTCAGACAGAAAAAACAAAAAAGTGTATGACTTCACTCATATGTGGAATATAAAACTGAAAGGAACAAAGAGATGAGAAATGAACAAACAATCAACCAACCAATGAACATAATCAATAGTTCAATGCTTATTTGGGAATGAGTGGGTTAGAGAGGGGAAAAAGGGGAGGGGGTGTGGGAGGACGGAGGGAAAGCTAAATATAAGGTGATGGAAAGAGAACTCACACTGGGTGGTGAACATATTATACAATAAGTTGACAATGCACTGTAGAATTGTATGCCTGAATCCTATATTATCCTTGCTAACAGATGTCACCCCAATAAGTCTAACAATAAAAATGAATTTTAAAAATTTTCTTCCAATGTTTTAGAAGTAAAATATCCAATGAGCTTCATATAAGGCAGGCCTAACCAACCTGTGTCCAGGATGGATTTGATTGTAGCCCAATACAAATACTTAAAATATAATATTTTGTGGCTTTTTTTTTTGTTATAGCTTAGGAGCTGTTGTTAGTACTAGTGGATTTTATGTGTTACCCAAGACAATTCTATTTCCAATGTGGCCCAGGGAAGCCAAAGTGTTAGATACCACTCACGTAAACGATTGTCCTTTAGTGAAAGTGATAATTCAAAACACCTGTTTAACTCAACACTTCTATTCTACTCAAAGTTCTGTTAGTCCTTTGCTTAGTAAATCTTGATTTTTCTTTTGCTTTTTCTTAAAAAAATTCTAAAAGATGACACTTATTTTATTGAAATTTGATTCTTCACAGTAATAGTGCCAGGTTTTAATTAAATTTGAAAGTTCAAATAAAGTCAGATGTTAAATGAAATCCAGCATTGTGATTGTTTTTCTGTGTCCCACATGTTCTCAAGAAGGAACTGTAAATTTGTGCAGATGATAATGATTAGACAGCAAAAGAGTCAATACAAATAAACTTGAGGGGGCTAGCAGGAACCAAGTTTAGCTGAGCTTAGTTAGCTACAAATAAAAGAATTCATATGGCTACTGCTCTGTCTACAGTGAGCCTGATCTTGGAAAACGAGCTTACCTGAGCTTGGCTAGCTGCAAGGAAAAATTTACAGTGGCCCGATTCTACCTGTGATTTTTTACAGTTGACCACATCTTGATAATGAAGAATCTGCCTGTACATTTTCTGTATAAGAAGAGCTAACCCAAAGTTCAGGGCAACTGTGTGCCTTGGACCCTGCTACATTAATCTGCCATGCCAATACTTCTCACTTTGAATAAAACTTTCCAACTTGGATTTTCAGGTCCCTCATGAACTTTTCACATTCTGTCAATAGTCAGGGGCATCCAATAACCAGAAGAGAAGACATTACATGACTAAGTGTTGCTGCTTCCACAAATTAAATATAACCTTTTAATTTTGTTGATGTTCATAAAAATCTCTTCAATGCTTGGAGGTTGGAGGGCAAGATGGTGACAGGAGAGGAGGTCCCTAAAGCCTCTCCCAGAAAACACAATAGATGGCCCCTAGGATCCAAGAAAGAGGACTCTAAGTGACAAAAACAAATACAGCTGAGAAATCCACGTATTGCTAGTAAACACTTGAAAGTTGGAGAGAAGGAGGCGAGTTGGAGATAGGGGAGGGTTCAAAGACAGATCGCAACAGGACCCGATCGTGGG
This sequence comes from Lyroderma lyra, assembly GCA_004026885.1. Lineage (NCBI taxonomy): Eukaryota > Metazoa > Chordata > Mammalia > Chiroptera > Megadermatidae > Lyroderma > Lyroderma lyra. The sequence continues at coordinate 693 of PVJL010019178.1, read as the reverse complement.
TGACCATCCAGAAGCAGTGTAGTGCATGGGAGGGGGAGAGGACAAGAGGTGACTGGAGGAAAAGCCCTAGCAAAGTGGCAGAACAGTGGGAGTCGTTGGGGATCTGGGCTGGGGAGCTGGAATTTGGAGCGGCGTGTTGGGGCAGAGCTTGGGAGCCAGCCTGTGTAACTTTTGAGTGTTAGCAGGGCAGAGTAAGGACATTGAACTCCATAGACGACATTGTGGCTCTAGGATCTCTTGGGAAACACAACGCATTCACGAACGGCTCCTGCGCAGGCCTGGGGTTCCTCGTGGCAGCCTGCAGTTCCTGATTATGGCCCACTGCAGGGGCTAGCCGGCTGCCAAGCGGACAGCGAACAACCCCTGTACTAGGCTTTAAGAGGTGGAAAAATATCCCCTGTTCATGGATAGGATGAATTAACATTGTTAAAATGATCATTCTGCCCAAAGCAATATACAGATTTAATGCAATACTCATTAAAATCCCACAATCCCATACTTTTGTGAAATAGACAAAAGAATTATTTGATTGATATGGAACCATAAAATACCTCAAATTGCCAAAGCAATACTACATAAAAAGAACAAGGCTGGTGACATTACACTTCCTGATTTCAATTTATATTACAAAACATCAATAGTGAAAACAGCATGATACTGGCAGAAAAACAGAAATATAGACCAATGGAACAG
>PVJL010019177.1:0-14369 GCA_004026885.1 Lyroderma lyra | reverse complement strand
GAGCATTATTGTTATTATCTAGTTCACACACCAAAGTGATCCCAGTCTTCCTGTAGATTCTGAATCTCCAGCTGGTTCTTGCCCTCAGTGAAAATTGGTTTTGGCGTCTTCTCAAAGCCCCCAGACAAGATGCCACCCTGCCAGTTCCGAATATAAATTCTTCCATCAGCATCCACTATAGCTGAGAAGAGAAATGACACGGAAGTGGGGAGCAAGAGAGAAAAACAGGGTTTAGCGGTAAGCCAGGTTTCTAAACGGACACAAGAAATCAAAGCAGGAGTTCCCTGATGGTATAGTGGCTTAAGGCTTTGGCGTTGGCGCTGTCAGTGCTGCAGCCTGGGTTCGATTCCCAGTCAGGGAGCTACCCACATACCAAAAAGCAAAAAAAAAAAAAAAAAAAAATCAAAGCAAAATACCCGCTGCTGGCTTTATTAACAAAACAGCATCCAATGCACATAGGCATCCAGGAGCTTTAAAAAAACTTTCCAGGTCCTGAGGGAGACTCCTCCCTCTCAGATTTATAGGGAGACTGTTTCTCTGATTATCCCTAACCCAATCAGCTTCAGTTATCTAGAAGCTTTGACTAGTCCTCACAACCACACTACATTAACAGCCACTGTGCCACATAAAGCCTAAGAAAAGGGGGAACTGCTGAGCCCATTCCAGGAACTAAAACCTTCAAAGTCATCTTAAACCCTTTCTTCCCATGCTCGGGGTCACTGGATACTGAGTTTATAGCTGACCTATGACATTTCTACAAGGTGGCATTCAAGTCGAACCTCCCAGTTCCATTCCAAATATTCAGTTTTGACCTCTGGGACTACAATTAGCTTGCAAAAACAAAATTGCTTAAGTGGGATACTTATTTTGGCCATCCTTTCATGAGAAATGATGAGCTGGGTTAGAAAAGTTAGAATTCGGTCCACCTTCCTGTAACACGCTCTAGAAAACACTTTCAGGTACAGTCTGTCCTTTGGGGAAAGCTGCCTTTTCAGGAAACAGGGTTAAGAAAAAGTGCAGGTCCTCACTTGGTGTGCTGCTCTGCAGAGGGCTCTCCAAGGGGCGAGTCAGGAGGTAGAAGTGTTCGCAGGCATGTAACGGGATACTAATCGGCTCCTCGTTGGACAGACCCAGCTCGTATGCCCACTACAAATGGACAGATTGATTTGCAGGGGGAAGAACAACAGAAAGACAAATGAGCAAGTTCAGCCGCTTGAAAAGAGTTTAATTTCAAGTGGCTTCTGTGTGCTTTTGCTGCAATGTTAGGTGTGGGAAGCCAAGTTTCAGCCTGCTTTAGTTTAACTATTTGGATGAGGAGCAACACTATACATTTTAAACCATAAAACTTACTTTTAGGCCAAAAGTAGATAGATTTACCTGTCAGGAAAAGGAGCTCATGGGGAGCAAACTAGGCCTTTTCACAAAATGCCTGGCCTCAACTATAAACCCCAAATACCATGAAGTTACCATAAAGTAACTTCACATGACAGAAAGTATTCCTAGAACACCTTAAGACTGCAGAGTGGACGGAAGGGACCAATCTGCCATAAAAGTAGCAGCAGCTTAGTTCTGGAAACTGAATCCATGCTCCTGACACAATAAAATACCCTAATACTTTATTTGCTAGGCTGTAAAATGAAATGAAACACAACAGAAAGATCCAGTGCCAAGGATCTGTGTCAATGCCCAACTGCTTCCTGACCCTCCTGACGGGAAAGCACCACTTCACCTGGGCAGAGGAAGGGAAGGCTGCAGCTGTAGCTGAGCAGTCCAGGTTTCTGATTTGCAGTACAAGAACCTTGAGTCTTCCAGTCCACACAAGAAACAGTGTGGTCCTTGATGTGTAAATCTCTACACCAAAAAGCCCCACAGATAAAAGTTAAATGAGAAAATCAGTGACCCGCTATTGTTGCTAACCTACCTGACCAGCACAATTGACAAAATACTGGCATTCAATCTGTCCTTTATCTGTCTCCACACCCGTAACTTGACCTTTCTTGACCATCACATGAAGAACACTTGTCCGATCATAGATCTGAACACCTGTTTCAAGGTAAAGAAAGAGTTGGTGCATCCATCCTCTGATGTTACAGAGTTAAGGCATCGTACCACATTCTCAACTCATAACATTGAAAAGGCCTGGTTAATGCTTTAATTTAAACAAACAAACAAACAAAAAACTCCTAGGAATCACACCCTGATACTATAAATGGGACCTTCCCAAGATGGAAAATGTCAAACCAATTTCAGTGCACAATTAAATGCCAGGAATGGAAAAAGGGGCATGGCAAAAAAAGATTCAAACAGGGCACCTCAAATCTTAATCTGCCCACAACATTCCAGTTCATCTGAAGTGCACAACACCATGGACACTGATGTGTCTTCCCCTCTTTCATTTCAACACCAGGACACAATCCAAGGTGTGGATTAAATCCCCGAGGTGTGTTCTAACCTCGGAGCTTCTCAAGTCCAATCGGGGAGAAAACTCCCTTAAGTAGGAAGTGCACTAATTAGTACTAAAAGTGGCTTCTTAGAACTTCAATAAAATTAACGTGAACTTGAGAAAAGAATATTCAACAGATACTGTATTAAAACAAAAACGGTAAGAGCCAGTGTTCAAAAATGGAAGGTTGGAGTCATTGCCTACTATGAGACACTTCTTTCTTCCTAACCTAAAACCGGCTTACCATTTTGGGAGGCAGCACTTGCCAGGGCAAGAGACACGTCGGCAGAGGACACCACTGCATCCTCGGGGACGTGCATGGCCCCCACCAGATCGTGCACATTGAGGAGAGGATGAAGTTCAGCCACTCTCTTGAGGGAGATGATCTCAGAAGGGATGCCTATAACACTGCCACAGAACACAAGGGGACAATGACATTCACTGGCCCTCTGGCAGAGGCCAGTGTGACAGCAAAGCCAGGACAGGCTTCTAGCCTCATACATACTTCAACCTTGAGTTGATGCGCTTCAGGGAAATCAGCCGGTCCTGAGTCTGGGCCAGAAAGATTGAGCCTGTCCTTACGTAACCTGTAAGAAAGAGCAGCCCAAACTGAGACCAGGCCAAATGTAGGGTGGCAAGTCCACTAGACTATAAGTTAGACGACTTGTGAGTAGTCTTGGTATGGTCACTATCCTAACATTCAGCTCAGAGTTTTGTGAGGATCAAATAAGATTTTAATACATATAAAATCATTCTTAAAATAAAAATGAAAGATGCCATTGCCAAAAAAATCTCTTGGAGGGGAATGTAACCCGGAATTCATCTCTATCCTTCACTCTGTGTAGATTTTCTCCCTCTGGTTTTGGTGGAAAAACCTTGGTGAAGGCTCTTCACTACTTCAACCCCCAGGGGACTGGACCCTCCCTCTCCTTCCCCAGTACAGCCAGTGGGCATGTGACCTAAGCTCAGCCAATCAGACCCCCTGGAACATTTGGTCTTGAGCAAGTAGGTGAATGGCTGGAGGTCACTCATCTCAGGAGCAGCAGTGTCCAGGCCAGATGGTTCCTGTTCCAGCCAAGAGACTGCCTGCTGTGGGGTCCCCATGTCCTGGCCTCCACACTGCCTCCAGCTGTCAAACTCTGCCAACTTTATAGGCCCCCAACGGCCTTCCAGCAAACTCCTTTTTGCCCAAGGTAGTAGCCAGAGTCTCACTTTCTGTTGTTTGCAATCAGCATACCTGGCACAACCACTTGGGCAAATGGCAATCCTTCTAAAACACAATGATTCCCAGTTCTTATGAAGAGCTGAATCAATCAAGTATCTTTTCAACAGTAAGTAGAGTGAGAATATTTTTTAAATTTCTTTTGAAATCAGACAAATATGTCCTTCACTGGCAAGAATGTCTCAGTTCAGAGAACTGAAATTTCTGAGACCAGTTTTTAAAAATAGTAGGTATATAGATGATTGCAGCTGATCCAGACCAGTGATTTGTGGGATAATCACACTCTGAATTTCAGACAGGCAGTTATTTTCTGCTAACTACCAAAGTGGTATTACAGGAAATTAGGACAGGCAGGCTGTATACATAGGCTGTCTGGAAAGTATCCAGCCATGTAATATGAAAAATAGAGGCATTATGGCTGGATTTTTTCTGGACAGCCCTTGTATGTTCCTTTGAACCCAGTACACTGACTTGAAAAAAATGGCTCTATGCCCTATACCTAGGTTTCTTGATCTATAAGAAAATGACCCTTCCTTATTATGACATCAAATAATATATGGAATACTTTCAAAAAATTATTGAAACTTTCAGATTGTCACATTCCTTCACTTGACAAAAATTATGTCACATACAAATCAAAGCACTGCAGGCAATACTATTCACAAATTTATGGAATGAGGGCTCTTGGAGTCTTTTGGTAAGTCTGATTAACAAGTAGTTAACACACACCTCAAGTAAATGAACTGTTTGCAGAGGATGAGCATATAATATCTTCTCTCGAAATCTAGGTTGCACATAGGTCATTTCATCTTTATTTAATGACTCAATAGCAGTCCACTGAATGAAGTCATCATAGTAGGGCACAATTGCTGGATAAGAGACTTCCACATCATGGAGGCCTTGATATCACCTTTCACTGCATCACTGGTGACCTACAATGAGGGTGATTGAGGGTGATTCCCTTACTCTCCCTTTCCTGACTCCCTTACTGCCCCACAAGCATCAAGGAAAAGTCAGGCCCAGTAAGGGTTCCAGACGGTGACCTAGAATGAAAGCTAACGTACCTTACAAAAAAACATAAAGAAGCCTATGGCCCTGATTCCTCTGGAATCCAACTAGATGAGTGACTCAGTCAGCAGTTCCATCTCTGGGCCCATTATGTGGACTGTCTTCTGACTCAAACCCTGGCTAATACCTGATTCAAGTACCTTGTTGCTATCATTAAATCCAACAGAAAGGGACTGCTGCCCACCTGTCCTACCTGTGGCGCTATCTTTTCTAGTAAAAGCCAGAGACAGTGCAGCAGCAGGAAAGTACTTGTGTTATGTTCACTCAAGAGCCCTTGCCTCTCAAAAGGAAGCCTGGCCAATCTCAGGACACCATGGGGAGTTAGGCTCCTATAGCAGGCAGTCAGGGGCCAGGGTGAGGCCAGCAAGGAGACCAGGGCAATCATGTAAGGAGGCTCTCACTCTTAGCGCTGTGACAGTGCAGGGTCAGCCTAGGAGTCATGGAGTCATGCTTGCCTCTCTGCAGTCAGGCCCTGCTTACATGCCCCAGAATATACAGCCTCTTCTTTCCAGGCCTCTAGTTCCTCTCCTGGCATCTCCCTCTCCACCTCCAAGTCTGTCAAATCCTAGTCACTATACCTTCAGCCTTATTTTGTAATTTACAAATAAGGTTACATGTCATGAAAGTATAAATTACTAGAAATGGAAATATTGGAGTTCCCTGGTGGTGTAGTGGCTAGGCTTTGGCGTTCTCAATGCCACAGCCTGGGTTTGATTCCCAGCCAGGGCACTACCACCACCACCCCCCGTCAAAAAAAGGAAATGTTATAATAACCTCACTTTGTGATCAAAATTTCAAATAACTGAAATCTCACCTTCTGAATTAAAATGTTGTCATATGTCATATAATTTCTGAATTGGCTGGCTAGGTAAACCATACACTTGCTTAAATTCTGACCACATGGCAGAGATACCTTAGTTGGCAAACAAAAAAGCTACCATCCTTTGTCAGGATTAATTTTGAATTAACTGTGATTTGTATTGTAATAGCAAGATCTTCAAAAGAGCATTCCTCACATATGCAGTGTCCAGAGTTTCATCACTGGGCCTCACTACCCTCTCATGATAATTAGTGTGCTCACCGAACAGTTAGCTTACAACTCCCTATGTCCTTTCCCCCCAATTATACAGAGATGGAGAAATATACTGATGTTTTAGACTGAAAGTTGGTCCAACTTGCAGCCCAGGACAGTTTTCAATGTGGCCCAACACAAATTCGTAAACATTCTTAAAACATTACAAAAATTATGCACAGGGGGTTCCCTGGTGGTGTCGTGGCTAGGCTTTGGCACTCTCAACACCGTGGCCTGGGTTTGACTCCTGGCCAGGGAACCACCAAAAACCAAACAAAAAAAAAAACAAAAAATTATGCACGGACCTTTTATTAGCTCATCAGCTACTGTTAGTGTTAGTGTATTTTGTGTGACCCAAGACATTTCTTCTTCTTCCAATGTGGCCCAGGGAAGTCAAAAGGTTGGACACCCCTGCTAGAGTCAGAAATATCCTTAATAGCAACAGGTGAAGTTAAGTGGGTCAAACTATGATTTAACTATCAAGCACCTAAACTTCATTCAGTTCCTCCCCCTCCTCTTCATTTAGTAAGCAAGTGCTGCCACCTACTGTACTCCAGTGAGTGAAATAGACAGGAAATGACTCAGGAAAACTTTCATATCACAAGCATTATGGATTCTCAAAAGGATCTGGGGGAGTTCCCTGGTGGTGTAGTGGCTTAAGGCTTCATCACTGGCACTGTCAGTACTGCGGCCTGGGTTCGATTCCCAGCCAGGGAATTACCCACATACAAAAAAGAAAAAAGAAAAAAAAAGGATCTGGGACACTGATTGAATCACCCTCATTTTAAAAACAGGGAAACTCAAGACCACACAAAAGCTAAATGACTTGTCCAAAGTAACATCTTGACTAGTGGCAGAACTTGGACTACAACTCAAGTCTGAATTACCAATCACCAGGTAAATCTGTGTGGGACCAGCCACAGTACTGAGTAAAAGAGTCTGGGGGATGGGCAGACTGGTAAAAGGCAGATTACTTACTTACCTGTTTGGATCCCTGTTTCCTGCTCTAACTGATGGTAAAGTTTGTTTGAATAGTCTGCCATCTTCTGCTCAATAGTCAAGTGTCTGGCAGTGCTTAAGATGCCAGCACAGAACCTCGTAGAGCCAGCTGCCAGCCTGCAGGATGAATTCAAAAGGCTATTAGATAGACTCACATATCTGAGATTGCAACGAGTTCAAAGTTCCTCACTATAGCTTTGTTTGTAGTATGAAAAGATGGAAACAACCTACATGTCCATCGACATGACAGTGATTTCAAATTTTGGAGTTCACCTACACAATAGTATACTACACAGCCATAAAAAATGAATGAGAAAGTTTTTATGCAACAGTATAAGAGCAATCCTAATGAGAAAAGGTGAGGAACAGTGTTTTAAGGAATGCTATCACTTGTATAAAACACCCACATAAACATATACATACTGACGAGTGAGTACACATTTGCTTATACAAGTAGAGAGTATCTGCAAAGATACACAAGGAATTTAACTTGCCTCCAGCAAGGGAAATTTGACACTAGAGATTAGGGACCAGGGGAAGACTTCCCCTATACACTTCTACAATTTTCTATCTAAACATATTGCCTACTCAAATAGATATTAAATTTTTAAAATGTTGTCCATTTTGTGGTAGGCAAGAGACCATAAAAAGTCTGGAATACATAAAGGATACTCGGGGAAAAGTGAGGAAATCTGAATAAAGTATGAAGTTTAGTTAACAATAATGTATTAATATTGGTTTGTCAATGAAAAAGTGTTAGTAACACTAATATGTTAATAATGTGAAACTGGGGGTGAGGTATATGGGAACTCATACTAGCTTCTTAATTGTTCTATAAGTCTAAAACTGTTCCAAAACAAGTTACTTAAAAGAACAAAAGGAATAGAAATAAGGCAGAATGTAGCCAACTTCATTTAGGCTCCTAAAGGAAGCTCTTGGCCCTAAGGATATATGTTACTGAATGACTACAACAAAGACAAGATGATACCATGTGCTGTGAACCTGAAATAAATACATCTTTCAGAGACATGGTTTTGCTAGAATCTGCCAGCTCTCTAAAACCAAAAAAACCTGAGTTTTAGGCATCACCAAAAAAAAAAACCCAAGTACAGGATTTTCACCTGTGATTCTTCTTGTGCTACTCAGCAACAGTGATTAGCTAGCAGTGGAACAAAATTACCGAAAGGAGAAGGAATGAGGGTTCCCATACAATGAGAGTGGTATAGCCTCACACCATGTCCAGTTTGGTCCTTACCTGCCCTGCTCCAAAAGGACAATATCCTTCCACCCCATCTTGGAGAGGTGATAGGCCACGGATGTGCCCATGATTCCGCCACCACAGATGACGACCTGTGCCTGGGCAGGCAGGGCAACAGAATGCGCCTGGGCAGCTGATGCACTGCTACTGGCTGATGACCAATTCTGCCATCCTCGGCTGGTTCTTTGTCTTTGGACCACCGATAGCACCCGGTAAAACATCACGTCTGTCAGCAATGGGAGATGTACTTACTCAGCTAAGGCGATCCCAAGAATTTGAACTAGACAGAGAAACCAAAGATATTTCAATCTATTGTGCTCAGTGCATAGGATTCATGAAAAAAGAACACAACCAAGAACAATCATTGTTCATTCAGGAAGTATGTCAGGGCTTACTGAGTCCCAGGCACTGTGCTAGGTGTCAATACAGCAGTGAATAAGAATGAGGGGGTCCCTGCCTTTAATAACTTATATTCTTTGCAGGGGGAAGGGGGCAGCAATACACACATAAAACAAGTAACAAGGAGTAACTTGGGGCATTCTTTCTTTTATTTCTCCCTTTCATTTTTTTAAATTAAATTTATTGGAGGTGACACTGGTTAGTAAAATTACATAGGTTCCAGGTGTATAGTTCTTCACTGTCCATGTTGCATTGTCTCACTGACTGGAGTCAGTTCTCTTTACATCACCATATATTTGACTCACACTCCCTCTTTCTCCACTCACTCCTCCCTTTTCCTTCTGGCAACTACTAAACTTGGGGCATACTTAATACCATGGTCAGAAAAGAAAGTGACATTTGAAGAGACCTGATGCATGAAGTGGAACCAGCTGTATGAGTGTTCCAGACAAAGGAACAAGCATGTCAAAGGCCCTGAAGGGAGACAGACCTTGATGAGCCCAAGCACAGATAAGAGAACAGTGTGTCCCCAGCATGAGGAGGGAGGGGAAGATGACCTAAGAGAAAGCTGGAGAGGCAGATGGAAAGTAATTAATTACACACCACCCCTGGATGCCATCACCAGAAGTGGGGATTTTATTCTAAGTGCCAAGGAAAATATTAAAGCAGGGAATGAAATGACTTGGTATGTTTTTCCAAGATCAATCTGGCCCATGGTGGAAAGTGGATTGCAGAATGAGAAGAAAAGCAGATATGCGTTAGGAAACTATTGCAGTTGTCTGGGGGAGACATCATGGTAGCTTAGACAAGGATGTGGCAGTGGAGTCAGAGACATGACTAGATTTTCTTGGAAGCAGAAATGACAGAACTCACTTGTCAACAAACTGGATGTTAAACTGGGAAGAAGGGAGTAATAATCATGATGGCCACATTTCTGGGTTAAGCAACTGGGGCCACTCACTACAGTGCAGAGGACAGAAATGGGGAGGGAGGCTAGCGTGTGAGTGAATGTGTGTGTGTCTCTTCAATATAAGTGCAAGATACCCATGAGGCATCCACGCCATGAGGCATCCACGTGGAAACACCAAGCAGCAGCTGAGTACACAAGCCTGGAGCTTGGGAATGAGGTTTGGGAGTCTTAGTATACGAGGGCTGTCCAGAAAGTATCCAACCATGTTATATGAAAAATAGAGGCATTTATGGCTGGATTTTTTTTCCGAACAGCCCTCACATATACAATATAATTTAAAGCCCTAGTATTTCGAGGAGCAAGAACTCTGAGGCTCTCCAGCCTTCACAGATTGGGAAGAGAAAGAAAAGACTAGTGATGGGACTGAATGCTGTGGCAGAATCAGAGTGTACAGATAAAGATGAGTGACTAAAGAGACGGAGGAGGAGTGGTTAGTAAGGTGGAAAGAAAACTAGACAGAGGTGTCACAGAAGCCAAGAGAAGAAAGTAATGTTTAGAGAAATGTTTAACCACAGAGGGTGCTGAGGGGTGGAACCAGGTGGCCAAGTGTCTGTCCACCAGGATTTGACAATACACTGGTCCTCGGTGTCCTCAAGAACATTTTCAGGGGAGTTGTAGGGATGAACTACAGGCAAGAGCGAATTGAAGACAAGCGAGATGTGGGAGTGCGGACAGCTCCACCAGTTTGTTCTGACAGGGAGCAGAAACGTGGGAGAGAAGCAAGAGAAGAATGTGGGGAGAGCAAAGTTAGATGTTTGTTTTGGGATGACCCCGTAGAGGGACAGAGAAGGGTGAGAAAGGAGAGGCAATAACAAAGACTGAGGGCCTGGGGAAGGAAAGAAACGTGGGGTCACAGTCCGAAGAGAAGGATGGTCAGCCTCGTATTTCCATAGGTGAGGTGCTGTAGATTTTAGGCACAAGATGCTTCTTCTCAAAAAGCAGAGGATGAATATCACTTTCGGCTGATCACTTACACACACGACTCACAGTTGTAACCAAGCACACATTTCTCCAGGACAACAAATACCATAAGTCAGAGCAGGAAGAGCATAGGCCACAGTCATCGGGGAGGTATCACATAGAAAGCAGGACTTAAGCTGAGCCTTGCAGGGGTAAAATTTGGACAAAGAGAGACAGGAAGCACACACAATAAAATTACAGACAACTCTGACTGTGTGCGCTTGTGGATGACAGTAAGGGACCTGGTTTGGAGGCTTCAGTCTCTATGAGTGCTAGTAGCCAGAACTGAAGTAAGGTGGAGCCAGACCATGGAAGACTCTGGGTACTTGGTCTGACTTGGTTCAATATACCATAATGAATTACTACAGGCTGAATGTGACAAAGGCAGGGTTTGAACAAAATTAATCTAATAGCAAAACAGAGGACTGTTCAAGTTTTAAGAAACTGAAGAAAGAACTGCTAACGAACTATGCAGTCATCGAAGTAAAAAAGATGAGAACTTAAGAAGCCAGTGGTGGCAGACAAGTGGACATCAGGCCAGCACACAGCTGGTAAACCTACCACCACCTCCACCACCAGTCTCAGCACCCAGTTGGCTCCACACGCCCAAATCGTCTAAGGCCAAGGCAGTGACACCCTTCCATCAGAGAGGACTCTCAGAACTGAGACCAATGGCAGACAGCACACACTGTGTCCCAAAGAAAATCCCATCTAACTGGAGACTAATTATTTTGGGTATCTTATGTTTTTTTGTAGTATGTGGGTAGTTCCCTGGCTGGGAATCAAACCCAGGCCACAGCATTGACAGTGCCAACGCCGAAGCCTTAAGCCACTACACCACCAGGGAACTCCCCTATTTTGGGTATCTTGTGACTCCCATCCTTGGTTCCTGAGAAACTCTTTCTCTAAAACAGAAGCTTCTCCACACAGCTAGCTTTCCTGTAGTCTCATCTCCATGTGACCTATTTCTCTCCTCTGATTCAACCTCTCTCTCTACTTTCCTCCCCTCCAAACCTCTCCACTGTGCCCTCTAGAACTTCCTTCCCAAACAGAAACATCCACTCCTTCACTAATGGTCTCTCAACCTTCTGTCTTAAGGGAAATGCAGCTCTTCTGAGGGAACTGCCATGTGGCCTGCCCCATTCCACTGACCTCACCATCAACAGGTAAAGTCAACATCCTCCACTTCCATACCATTACCCCTTGGTCATACTTGAAAAAGATCCCATTCCTTCATGGCTCACACTAGCAGGCACTCCGTACTAGCTCTAAGCTACTGTGCCTTAAGCCACAGCAGATCTCTGTCTGCAGGGGGGTTCTGAACCTGTGGCACTGCTCCTCGCCCACCTTTGACCCCATTTCCTTTCTTCCTTCATTCTAAGCAGATAACCTGTCTCATCTCATTCCCTAAAACTCCACCTACAAACCACCAAACAACTGCAACTACCTCTTCATTCTTTCTTATAGTCAAATATTAATCCCTGAATAGGGCCACGGTCCTTCTCTTGAACCAAATTCCATTAATTGTCCTCTTCCTTTCATGTACTTTCCATGTGTCCCCTCCTTCTCAGCATTTAAATATGCTCAAGTCCCTACCAACAGATTTAAGAAATGAAACAAAGCTCCACAACTTTCTTCAATTAGAGATTTTTAATTTTAAATTCAAAATTGTAAAACTTGGGGGTTCCCTGGTGGTGTAGTGGCTAGGCTTTGGCGCTCTCAAAGTCGCACCCTGGGTTCGATTCTCAGCCAGGGAACTACCCCCCACCCCCACCCCCAAAAAACAAAACCAAAAACAAAAAAAATTGTAAAACTTATGGTTTTTGCAAAAACTCAAATCCAGGAGAAAATTAAGTTTTCCCATCACATAAAGATAACCAACACAAGTGTTAATGACATTTTATAAGAATTGTCTTTTTGGAGCAAGATGCTGCCCTCATGTCCGCTGTTTGTCACCACATTTAAATCCTTTCTTTTGTGTTATATGAAATGAAAAGTTAGCACTCCATTCGACAAGGATGGAAGAGGCTCTCGGGCCTAACACACACACGGTTAAGGCATTGCCCCCCTACTTCGTGGCATCTAACCACTGTTTTTTCACAGTGGCCAAGACATGGAAACAACCCAAGTGCCCTTTGATAGATGACTGGATAAAGAAGCTGTGGTACATATACACAATGGAATATTACTCAGCTATAAGAAAAGATGAAATACTGCCATTTGCGACAAAATGGATGGACCTAGAGAACATCAGCCTAAGCGAAATAAGCCAGACAGAAAAAACCAAGAACCATATGACTTCACTCAAATGTGGAATATAAAACTGAAAGCAACAAAGAAAACAAACAAACAAAAAAACTCATGGACACCATCAACAGTTTAATGGTTATTTGGGGGGAAGGGGGGTGGGAGAGGAGGGAGGGGGAGGCAAATAACCTGGTGATGGAAAGAGAACTCACACTGGGTGGTGAACATATAATGCAACAAATAGATGATGCACTGTAGAATTGTACACCTGGAATCTATGTAATTTTTGCTAACCAATGTCACCCCACTAAGTCTTACCAATAAAAAATATATATATATATAAAAAATAAATCCTTTCTTTTACCTTAGTGATTGCAGAGTCTGCCAACTGGTTTTTAAGCAAAAATTTATTCTTAATATGCACTTCACAAACTCTGTTTTATTTGACAATAAATAATACACAGAAAAGATTGCTTATACTTTGTTTTTTACTTTCCCTCCATCCTACTCTCTCCTGAAACAAAAGCGATCAGGCTTCTGCCCACCATGCCACTGACACTGTTCTCACTAAGAGTACTGTCTTGCTAATTTAATTTCCAAGGACACTTTCTGGGCACCACCTCACTAGACCTTCTCATAGCAGTTAATAGTGCTGATGGCTCCTTCTCCTCATGCATTCTTTCCTTCTTTTATTTGACACCTACTTCCCTGGTCACGTCTGCTGGCCTTTTCCTCTGCCATCCTCCATGTGTTGATGTCCCTCAAGACTCTGATCCCAGCTGTTCATCTCCATCCACCACTATCCAGGGTAACTTCCTTTCTACCATGACTGATGACCCACCCCACAGCAATCCTGAGCTTTATACCTGTATATCCAACTGAAGAATGGCCACCTTTACTTGAAGTCCCATAAGTCAAACTGAGCACATCTAAAATGTAAACCTATCTTCCTTGATCTCTAAATCTGCTCCACTTCCTGTGTCCCCCAAGTGACACCATACACTAGAATCCTGGGTATGATCCCGGACTCCTCCCTTTCTTTCATTTTCTCTCTCCGGTCAATCATTAAGGCCTAACAGTTCTACATTCTAAATTCCCCTTAGACTGATCTATTTCCCTCCATCTCCACTGCTACTACCTGAGTACAGGCCACCATCTTTTCCCACTCACATTACTGCAAAAGCTTCCTACCAGGGCTTCCAGCCTCAAATCTGCACACCATTCTCTCCACACCCCACAATCTTTACACAGCAGTCTGAGCAAGTCTTCTAATAGTAAAATCCTATTTCAAACCCCTACTTAAAACCCTCAATGACTTTCTGACACCTTCAAGAAAAAGTCAAACTCCTAAATATGAACTGCAAGATCCTTTAGTATATGGCTCATTTTTCTTCGCTCACACTCTAGCCAGACTCATCTATCCAGACTGATCAAGGAAAAAAGATAGGGAGTTCCCTGGTGGTGTAGTGGCTTAAGGCTTCAGCGCTGGCACTGTCAACGCTGTGGCCTGGGTTCGATTCCCAATCAGGGATCTACCCACATACCAAAAAAAAAAAAAAAAAAAAAAAAAAAAAAAAAAAAAAAAAAAAAAAAAAAAAAAAAAAAAAAAAAAAAAAAAAAAAAAAAAAAAAAAAAAAAAAAAAAAAAAAAAAAAAAAAAAAAAAAAAAAAAAAAAAAAAAAAAAAAAAAAAAAAAAAAAAAAAAAAAAAAAAAAAAAAAAAAAAAAAAAAA